>PVLD010019106.1:0-21433 GCA_004027595.1 Dinomys branickii | reverse complement strand
ATAACATTTGTCATAGGGAATTTGTACCTGTACATGATATATTTTGCTTCTTCCTTTATTCCATTCCCCTCACCTCCCTTCAACCTCCTTCCCCTCCTTATTTACAAGAACTTTGCTTCCATTTTACCTACCATGATCTTTTTCTCTTGTCCCTTTTTCCTTTCCCACTGCCATTTCCCTCATTCTCTT
This sequence comes from Dinomys branickii, assembly GCA_004027595.1. Taxonomy (NCBI): domain Eukaryota; kingdom Metazoa; phylum Chordata; class Mammalia; order Rodentia; family Dinomyidae; genus Dinomys; species Dinomys branickii. Next base: position 21,244 of record PVLD010019106.1, on the reverse strand, counting down.
TCTTGTTTCAACATTTTCTCCCCATTTCCCAATGTATTTTGGTCTTAATTTACACTTTTGGCTTCTTACACCAGGGAAGCAGTGCAATATCTACACACATGCCCAATTTATTTCACTTAAGAGTATGGTCTCAAGGTGCATCCATTTACCTAGAAATCTCTCAACCCTATCCTTCTTTACGGCAGAGTAGTACTCCATGGAATTAAAAAATCCCACATCTTGTTTATCCATTCATTGACTAATAGGCATTTGGGCTGTTTCTAAGATTTAGCTATTAAAGATTATGCCACTATAAATATAAGTGTACAAATATCATTGTGGTGTGATTCTTTCAGTTCTTCCAGGAAGATACCAAGAAGGGGAATAGCTGCATCAAGTGGGGCATAAGCATTTTAAAATAGCGACTTTAAGCTTATCTCATGGTTTCAAGAAAATTGTAAAGTCAATGAGAAAAAATGCAATATAATAAAGAGAACCAAATAAGATTTCTACACAGGTGTGGTTGTAGTGATTGGATGCTGCATTGTATGTATGAACTATAATCCCAGCATTTGAGAGGCTAAGGTAGGAGGACTATAGCAAGTTCAAGACCCACTTGAACTACACAGAGATCTTGTCTAAAAAAATTAACAAATTGAATTCCTATTATTGAAATATACAATACCTGGCAGACAGGAGATCCTTGCTCAGAAGGGCTGCAAACTGCTCTCACCAGGGTACATGCGTGGGCCCTCTCTGTGCATGCCCAGTGATGAGTGAGGTATGGGAGCAGGCAGTCCCCAGACTGCTGACACTGTGGTTCAGGTTTAGGCTTCACTTGGACCTTGCCCTCTTGGCGGTTGTGCACAGGCAGTCTGTGATCACTGTTGGTGCAGGCTGCATCTGGCTCCAGTGCGCGGCCTGAACTGACTGGAGACACAGAATGAGGTGGTCCACAAACTGTTGACCCTGCAGTTCATGTCTGGGTTTTGCCTGTATCCTGAACTGCCTGGGGTCACAGAACCACTGGTCTGGGATTGCACCACCAGTGAAACCAGATTCTGGATCATACATGTGCCCTGAACTATGAGTGGTCAATGAATCAGGCTATCTGCCATCAACTGATATCACAGTTAGTGTCTGAGACCCGGGAGGACTAGGTATACTTCACCATCTCTTGGAAGACCCCAACTTAAGCAGCACATCTCAGCAGACCCTGAGGGGCAGGCTTGACTACCAGGAAAATTAGGGCCACTGGTGAATCTTTGCCGGAGAAGAGGGAGACTGAGCATTCTGCCTCCAGCATCAAACATAACAAGGGAAAGGGCTAAAGAGTAATCTCAGAACTCCACCCCACTCAGAACAAGTTTAGGAGACATTGACATAGGAGAACTTGGTAAAAACACACCTGAAATTGCTGAAATGATTGCAATGAAAATAAAGAAACAACTTCATCAGGCCATAGAAGAGATCAGATCAGACATAATCTCTAAGGCAAAAAATGAAATGACAATAATGAAAGGAAGGCTCTACACATCTAGAGAAGAAACAGACAAAAAAAGAGATGAACATAGGCAATGGATGGAAATGTTACATGAGCAATGTAGGAATGAATTAAAATGCATAAAACAGACTCAGAGATTTCCAGGAAATAAAACTTTGATTGAAAGCTTGCAAAACTGCCTGAATGAAGCTGAAGATAGAATTTCAGATCCTGAAAACAGCATGGCAGCTGGTGATCCTGAAAGGAAGGATCTCTTAAAATCAACAAGGATCCAGGAAAAAATCAATTCAACAGCTGCAAGATGAGGCAAAGAAAAATAATGTCAGACTAATAGGAGTCAATGAAACAACAGGAGGTGATACAAATGACATGAAAAGAATATTTGCATAAATAATAGCAGAAAATTTCCCAAGCATGCAAACAGAACCTGAGATAAAGTTAAATGAGGCATACAAAAGTCCTATTGGACATAACCATAATAAAACTACACTCAGACATGTAATAATCAAGATCCCAGATCTCCAGCAAAAGAACAGAATATTAAGAGCTGCTAGAGAAAACAGATCACCTATAAAGGAAAGCCCATCAGAATCATGGCAGACTTCTCAACACAGACCATCCAATCAAGAAGAGGTTGGAGCAAAGTATTACAGGTCCTAAGACAAAACAGCTTCCAACCAAGACTGATGTACCCTGCCAAACTATCCTTCAAGTTTAACGGGGAAATAAAATATTTCCATGACAAAGAACAACTGAAGAACTTCATGAGTGCCAAACCATCCTTACATAAAGTACTAAAAGGCATTCTAGACAGAGAAGAAAATGAATGCAACTTCAAGAACAATAGAAAGGAACCTCAAGAAAAGCAAACAAGTAAACAGGTAGAAAAAGTAAGAAACCAACAAGTAAATAACACGACAATGATAAGTCAATACATATCAGTTATAACCATAATGTAAATGGCCTCAATTCATCAATCAAAAGAAACAGACAAGCAGAGTGGATTAAGGAACAAAATCCAACAATATGCTCTATTCAGGAAACACATTTTACACAAAAGGAAATCCATAGCATTAAACTCAAAGGATGGAAAGCAATTCTCCATGCAACAGGAACCCAAGAAAAAGCAGGAGTAGCTATTATGTTTGCAGATGATGTAAACTTCAAATCAAGAACAATCAAAAGAGATAAAGAAGGTCACTACATACTTGTAAGAGGAAAATTGCAAAAGGATGAGATAACAATCCTAAAAATGTATGCATCAAATATCAGAGCACCAAACTACATAAAAGACAAATGTTAACAGACATAAAAACCCAAATAATTAACAACACTATCCTAATAGAAGACCTCAACACCCCTTTGCCACAAAGAGATAGGTCAAACAGACAAAATGTCAGAAAAGAAATAACAGGTCTGAACCAAAGCTGCAAACAAATGGACTTAGTAGTTGTATACAGAGTGTTCCACCCCACATCAGAATATACATTTTTCTCAGCTGCACATGGGACTTTCTCCAAAATAGACCACATTCTACCCATAGAACATACCTACCTAAATGTAAAAGGACTGAAATTATCCCATGCATATTATCTGACCAAGTGCAATGAAATTTGAAATTAATAATAAAAATAACTCCAAAAACTCCATCCACACTCAGAAATTAAACAGCAACCTCCTGAACAACCAAGGAGTCACAGAATAAATTAAAGAAGAAAATTTAAAAATACCTACAAACAAATAAAAATGTAGATACAATTTACTGGAATCAGTGGGATGCAATGAAAGCAGTCAGAGGGAAATATATAGCAGTGAACTCACACATAAGGAAAGGAGAAAGAGAACAAATAAATAGCCTAATGCTGCACCTCAAACTTTTAGAAAAAGAAGAACAAGTCAAGCCTCAAGCCCAAAGAAGGGAGGAGATTATAAAGATCAGTGCAGAAATTAATGCAATTGAGATGAAGAAAATACTACAAAAAATAAACAAATCAAAGAGTTGTTTCTTTGAAAGAATAAATAAAATTGATAAACCCTAGCCAACCTTATCAAAAAAAGAAAGAACTCAAATTTATGCAATAAGGAATAAAGGATGAAATTACTACAGATTCTATAGAAATTCAAAAGATACTCAATAAAATACTAGCAAATAGAATACAGCAAATCATCAAGAAAATCACACACCACAACCAAGTCAGATTCATTCCAGGATGAAGGGATGCTTCAATATTCACAAATCAATTAATGTTATACACCATATCAATAGAGCCAAAGACAAAAGCCGTATGATCATCTCAATAGATACAGAAAAAACTTTGCACAAAGTCCAACATGCATTCGTGATAAAAACCCTACAGAAAATAGGAATAGATGGATGGTCTTTACCTCAATCTAATCAAAGCCATCTATGACAAACCAACAGCCAACATCACACTAAATGGATAAAAACTGAAAGCTTTTACTTTAAAATCAGGAACAAGACAAGGATGTCCACTGTCACCACTCCTGTTCAACATAGTTCCACAAGCATTAGCCAGAGCAATCAGACAAGAGAGAGAAATAAAATGAATAAGGATAGAAATGGAAGAAGTGAAATTATCACTATTTGCAGATGACATGATACTTTACATGGAAGACCCTAAAAACTCCACAAGTAGACTCCTTGAGTTAATTGACAAATTCAGCAGTGTAACTGGATACAAAGTCAAAACCCAAAAATCAATAGCATTCCTATACACAAACAACAAACAGAGAGAAATTAAGGAATCCATACCTTTCGCAATAGCATACAAGAAACTGAAATATTTAGGAATCGATCTAACAAAAGAAACAAAAGATCCATTCAATGAAAACTACAGTACTCTGAAAAAAGAGATCGAAGAGGATTTCAATAAATGGAAAAATATCCCCTGCTCATGGATAGGAAGTACCAACATTGTGAAAATGGCCATACTACCAAAATTGTTGTACAGATTCAATGCAATTCCCATTAAACTACCATTAGCATACCTCACAGACCTAAAGAAAACATTCCTTAAATTCATCTGGAACCAGAAGAGACCCAGAATAGCAAAAGTAATCCTGGGCAACAAGGACAAGTCAGGTGGAATTACAATCCCTGACCTGAAATTATACTACAAAGCTACTGTAATAAAATCAACATGATACTAGCTAAAAAAACAGACCAGAGGATCAATGGAACAAACTTGAAGACACAGACACAACCACAAACACACTCAGCCACCTAATCTTTGGTAAAGGGGCCAAACAAACTCACTGGAAGAACAATAGCCTCTATCATAGATGGTGCTGGAAAAACTGGCTTGCCACCTGCCAAAGACTGAAAATAGACCCAAGTCTATCACCATGCACCAAGCCTAAGTCAAAAATGGGTCACAGATCTCAATATTAAAACAGAAACACTAAATCTATGGGAAGGGAAAGTAGGTAAAAACCTTGAAGACATAGGGGTAGACAGAGAGTTCATGAACAAAAACCAAACTGCCCATGAAATACTTCAAAGAATCAACAACTGGGATCTCATCCTACTGAATGTTTTTTCACATATAAAGAAATCACCAGGAGAGTAAAAAGAAAACCCACAAATTGGGAAAAAAAAAAATTAGCTGACTCTCCCTTGGAAAAAGGTCTTCTATCTAGAACATATAAAGAATTAAAAAACATCAGCCCACCAAAATTCAAAGACCCAATCTAGAAATGGGCATCTGAGATGAATACACATTTCTCAGATAAAGAAACACAAATGGCAAACAAATACATGAGAAAATGTTCAACATCATTAGTCATTTGAAAAATGCAAATTAAAAACAACACTGAGATTTCACCTCACCCCAGTAAGAATGGCTAGCATTAAGAAATCAACCAATAATAAATGCTGGCTAGGCAGTGGACAAATAGGAATTCTTCTCCACTGCTGGTGGGAATGCAAACTGGTAAAACCACTGAGGAAAACGGTTTGGAGATCCCTCAGCAAACTAGGTCTAGAGGTCCCATTCAACCCAGCTATTCCACTTCTGGGTATTTTCCCAGAAGATCTGAAAACATTATATCATAGCAATACATGTGCACTCATGTTCATAGTGGCACAATTTGTGATTTCTAAATTGTGGAAGAAACCCAAATGTCCATCTGCTGAGGATTGGATAAAAAAATTTTTGTATTTTTATATAATGCAATATTACTCAGCTATAAATAAAGATAAACTTGAGGCTTTTATAGGTAAATGGTCACAACTAGAGACCGTACTCATAAGTGAAATAAATCAGACCTGCATGCGTAAGCAATGTGTTTTCTCACTAATATAAGAACCTGAAAGAGTGAATAAAAACTAGGAGGTATGATAGACATTGTGAAATGAAATGAAAATGCTCAAAAGGGGCGACTGCAGTGTGAGAAACCAGAAGGGAAAGGGGGAAATTATGTATGTATGTACATACAGGATAGCTAACGATTGTGCTACTGTCTTCTATTGCTTTACTGAATGGAACAGTTGATGGTTACTTGTTTGATCATTATTGTATATCTCTATTTGTTTTCCTGAGAAAGCACTTTGAAGATACTAATATGTAATACAACCATTGTTAATTTCCTACCACTTTGTCTGTAACTCTGTATTATTTATATTGTTCTTATGTTATTTTGTAAATGGATATCTGCTTGTTAATATGTTTTCTTCTTTTATTTTTAAAATAAAAAAAGAAATATGCAATACCTGAAGAGAAATTTTGAGTGGATAATCCAAAAATCAGATTATGCACTATAGAAGAAAAAATCAAATATTTGAAGTTCAGAGAAGTAATGCTGAAAATTAAAATGGTGATCTCTGGTATGATCTTGATCAATCTAAGATGTGTATGGGCCAGGATATAGCTCAGCTGCACAAGCAACGGCCTGGCAAGCACAAGGTCCTGAGTTCAATTACCGGTACTAAAAAAAAAAAAAAAAGGTTGTATGTAACTGTAATCCTAAGGGTTAAAAATATTTGCCATAGATTTGCTGAAAGATATTGACCTAAAATTAAAGAAACTCAACAAACTGAAATAGCATAAACACAAGAAAACCAACAAAGATACACATTAGTCCAATTAGCAACATGAAGAATGAGAAAATATTGAAACAAACAGAAAAGACACATACAAGGGGAAAAGGTACGAACTACTGCTAACTTCTTATGAGAAATAAAGCAAATCCAAAGCACATGAGGTGTAATAGGTGCCATCACACCCTACAGGAAGAAGGATTTAATTTGGTTCATGTTTTCTAGGACTTCAGTCCATTGCTAACTGGCTCAAACGCAAAAATACTATAGCAAAAGTGGCTCGTAGAGCAAAGATACTTAGTTAAAAGAGGCCAGGAAACAAAGTGGAGAAACGGTGCCAAGAATGGGGTAGCGCTCATGTGTATCGTCCAAATCATGCCTCCGTGACCTATGCAGATCCAGCAAGGGGCGGGCTTTTCTCACCACTAGGCATGCTTGATCCAATGAAGGAGACACATCAGGATTAACAGTTATACATGGAATAATATCTTTAAGGTCTAAAGGAAAAGCCCTACTGCTAGAATTCTATGTTTAGCTAACGTACCCCTGAAAATGAAAGTGAAATAAAGATATTTCAAACAAGCAGAAGTTGAAAGGAGCTCTTACCAGCAGAGCTAGACTCTAGGAAAAGACAGAGGAAGCTCTCAGGTGAAGGAAAATGATACCAACTCAGCCTAACTGTAGACAAAGTAATAAAGAGCACTGGAAACAGGAATACGCTGATATACAAAAGGTAACCGATTAAGAAGAAACAGTATATTTGAAATCTAGCTGGGGATATAGCTCAGTGGAATAAGCACTTGCCTAGCAAGCGCAGGGTCCTGAGTTCGATCCCCAGTACCGGGGGAAAAAAAAAAAGTGCTGAATACGCAGAACAGATCTGAAATCTATGATATATACAAAGTAAGCTATATGACAATAATAGGTGAACAGAGTCAAAAAATATCATCAGTTTCTTTCCATTCACATGAAGTGGTATGTTATTTTAGGTAAATGTGACAAGATAAAAATTGATCTACTAACAGTGCCTGCCTGACAAGCACAAGGACCTGAGTTCAATTCTTGATACCAAAAACAATCTACTAAAACCCTAGAACAATCTAGAAATAAATGAGTATATATATACTGTTACGGGTTGGATTAAAATGTCCCCCGGTAGTCTTCTGTGTTCAGAGGTAAGACTCTCAATGTCCCCCAAAATCTCATGAACTCAAAAGTGGGATTTTAGGTTATTTGAGTTATAGGGGTGCTATACCTATCAATAACTTATTCACTAACTGAAATAAACCAGTTATAAAACTGATGGTACATACCTGTAATCCCAGCTACTCAGGAGGCTGAGGCAGAACGATCAAAGTTCGAGCTCAGCTTAGACAATTTAAGATTTAGCAAAATCCCTTCACAGGAAGGAAGCACAAGTGGGATGTAGCTCAGTGAAGTGGTTCTGTGTTTCACCCCAGTACTGCAAAAATAACAAATAAGAGAAGCACCACATATCTAAAAAGAAATGCTGAATGAAATAAACCAACCACAAAAAAAAATCACACACTGTTTAATTTCATGTATATGGAGTTATGGAACACGTAAGACTAAACTTTACTAATATAAATTAGATGCCATTATGACTTAGAAGGGATAAAAAGGAAATTAGGGCTGTGGAAATATTTTCTATTTTTATTGAGCTGGTGTCATGGTTAATTTCCTCATTGGTGAAACAAATTATCTTACCTACAGTTAAAGGAGGAAAAGGTTATTTGGCTCTCAGTTTGTGGAGGTTTCAGTCGGTGGCTGGCTGGCCCCAAGGCAGGGTGGCGAGGCAGAGGGGCCCTGTAGAGGAGATGCAGTGCACACAAGCAGGCAGGTAGGGCAAAAACAAGCAAGAGACCAACAAGTGACCAGAGCAGATTCTTCCTGCCCCTTTTATATTCTCTCTAGGCTTTCTGGCTTTGGGAAGTGCCAAATTAACAAATGGACTGATTTTGTAATCACACACCCTTCATCCTAGCATTGCACTATGACTCAAGCACACACTGTAGGTCCAGCCACCTCTAAAACAGCCCTACTTATGACTGCAAGTGGCTTTGGAAGAAGTGCTAAACACGTGCCATAACATTTTATCCCTGCCCCCTGCCAGACTCATGCACATACCTTTATAGAAAAGGCATTTCGTCCGCCTCCAAGAGTTGCCAAAGTCCTAAACGTTTCATCACTGCTGAAAAGTCCAAGTCCCAAATCTCCTCTGAGACTTTAGACAAACTCTTAGCTGTGAACCTCTGTACAAATGAAAAGAAAGTTAAAAACTTCCAACATTCAATGGCACAAGAGACACATTTCCATTCCAAAAGGTACAAAGGGGGACAGAAAGGAAAGCGAACAAAGCAAGCCCCAAATCCAACAGGGCAGACACTAAGTGCTGTCGTTCTGTATCTAGCATCCCTGTCAATCTGTTGCAAGTTGTGAACTCCAAAGGGTTTGGGTGGCTCTGCCCCATATTTTGTTTTGTCTTTCTGAGACAGGGTCTCGCTATGCAGTTCAGGCTGATCTTGAGCTCATTTTGTAACCCAGGCTGGTCTTGAACTTGCAAGGATCCTCCTGCCTCAGCCTCCCGAGTGCTGGGATTACAGGTGTGTGCCACCTTGTCCAGCTGGGGTTTTTTTGTTTCTTTTTTTGCTTATTTGTTTTTGTCTTTTTGAGACAGGGTGGCTCTGCCCTATGGCACTGCCAGTGGTTGTAGGTCTCATAGCTTCTCTCTTGGTCTGGCTCTGCTCCATCCTTGCAGCTTACCTCAGACAATGAATACTCCTGGTTTCTCCAGCCTTCTGGGGGCTTCACTGCACCTTCAGCTTCACACTCAGAGCTCCGCACACTGCCCTCTCAGGGGCATACTCCCTGGCTTCATAGGCCTTCTTGTGAAATTTGGGTGGAAGCCTTCCTAACCCCATAACCTTTCCATTCTGCAGGCACCTAAAACCAGCACCATGTTCAAGCTGCCAAAGTCTGCCGCTAGAGCAGCAGCCAGGCTTTCTTCTCTCTTGGCTGTAGGGGTCAAGTGCCTAGGAACCGAATCCGGAGAAATAACTTCCCTAGACTGCCACCATTCTAGAACATGGGTGCTCTGGGGCTCTCTTCTTAAAGTGAAGTCTTTCACTTTTGCAATCATGAGGCTGCAAAGGATAGTCCTTGGGCCATCTTTTCTGTTGTCTTCTTCTGAAAGACTTGGCTTTTTCTTGCTAGACTTTTCAGCAACCAGTTCCTCCTCTGTCCCACCTTTGCAGGCCGCAACTTTACTGAAGTTTCATTTTAAATCACTCTGTCGGGCTCTTTATTCTTGATTCTCAACATAATCTAGCTAAAAGCCCCTAATAGTATCCATGCCACAGCCTCAACATTAGAGTGCCTTAAAATTTCTCCTGCAAGATTAATTAGTCTGCCACCCTTAATCTCAACCTCAGGCAAAATCTCAAGACATAAGTAAAATTCAGACAAACTTTCTCATCCTTTTTTTGAGACAGAGTCTCACTATGTAGTTTAGGGTGGCTTTGAACTCACTATATAGCCCGTGCTGGCCTAGAACTCTTGGTGACCCTCCTGCCTTAGCCACCTAAATGCTGGGGTTATAGGCATGTGCCACTATGCTTGGCCTGCAGACAAACTTTCTGCCAAGGCATAACACACATCCTCTGGAGTCCAAGAGTGAAAGCAATCCGTCTTGGCAGCTGTGAAATCTCTGAGCCAGCTCTTTACCAGGATCGTTTTTATCAGCATTCTGGCCTTCTGAGCTCTGACCAGAATCTCCCATCAAGGACTGCATAAAGCTTTCCAGGAATTCCTTTTTTAGCTGTCATCTCTGAACCTTTCCTAACCCTTCTCTTCCCAGAAACCAGTTTCAAGGTTTCTTAAACTACACAGTCAGGTGCAATCACTGCAACAGCCCCACTTCTCTGGTACCAAATTTAGTTACTTTCCTCTTCTTGCTGAGACAAAACATTCTGAACCCAAAGTTGAAGAGGAGGAGTTTCCTTCTGGCTCTCAGTCTGTAGAGGTGTCAGTCCGTAGTTGGCTGGCCCCAAGGCGGGGTGGCCTGGCGGAGGGGCACGGCAGAGGACAGTTCATGGCAGGCAGAAGGCAGACGGTAGCAAACTGCTCTACCCCTGCTTTTTCAGGCTTTTTTTTTTTTTTTTTTTTTTGGTCTTTTTGAGACAAGGTCTTGCTATACACTTCAGGCTGAACTTGAGCTCACTATGTAGCCCAGGCTGGTCTCAAACTCACAAAAATCCTCCTGCCTCAGCCTCCCAAGTGCTGGGATTACAGGCATGCACCATCACACCTAGCCGGCCCCTTTTATTCTCTATCTAGGCTCATGGTTTAGGGAGGATGCCAGACCAATCAGTGGACTAATGTGGTAACCACACACCCTTAATCTAGTGCTCTTAACCCAAGCCTTGTACAATGCATCCATCCCAGCATCAAACATCCAAGACTCAGGGACCTCTAAAAAAAACCCCACCCCATGGGCCTTTGGGGAGACAGCTGAACACAAGCCATAACAGGTGGTGGCTATGTAAGTGTATAGTTTTGTCAAAACTCGTCAAACTGTTTTCAACATGGGAACCTTTTATTTCTGTGCATTATACCTTAATTTTAATAAAAGCAGGAGAGTTTTAAGGAGAGCAAGTAGACAGTGTAAAATAGCAAAAAAAGAGATAACTGAGAATTGAAAATTATTTGAATACAAAGAAAGTATTGGTGATTTTAGAAAATGTTTCAATCATTTTTTTTAAATCACTTGTTGAAAATATAAGTAGAATCCAGCATGGAAGACATATTACCTACATGAGAAATTGAAATAGAGAAGCCATCGCCTGTTCTATTTAAGTTAATGCGTCTTGTATAAAAACTCACAAGGAAGGGGATCTTAGTACCCTGCAAGTTCTATCAGAAGAAATTCTGGGTAGGGCCTGAGGCTCCTATTGCTAAGGAGATAATCAGATGATGTCACTGCTGGTTCAGCTACTGTTCTTCAAGTAGGGTGGGCACAGGTCAGTTTTGGGGCATTGATGGTCCGTAGCAAGAGACAGTTTGATCTAGCAGTTTCCGAGATCTATGGAATCCACTCCTCCCATCAATTGAAGAATACTTACGTGTAAAATGACAGTTCAGCCCCTTTCTACTCATGACTGTAAACAGAATAGGTGCTTACGATGCTGTGCACAGTATGTCTCTAACCTATGATGATAATTTGAGTTAGTTACTCCTAGGTAGCAAAATGAGAGAACAATTCCTATTTCGTTTTCCTAAACTACTGTGAAGATTACAATAGAAAATGTAACTCAGTGAAGCACAGGAACCATAACCTTTAAAAAAAAACTTAAAAATCCCCGCAGTTTAACAAAGGGGCGGGGCCTTTATGTAAGAGGCGGGGCTTTGGGATTTTCCTGGCAGCAGCCCAAGGAATGTACCAATTACTGGGGAGGTATGACCCCCTTAAAATAATCTGTAATAAAGAAGCTTCTGAATTTAAAGTTATCCCTAAACCAAAACACATGAAATATGAACTTTTCTCTCATTATATTAGTCAACTAACATGTACTTGGAAGTGTAGCAGTAGTATTTCCCTCCAGTTTCCAGCCAGCAAGCAGGGTGCTACTACCCACGCACTGCGCTCGCTTTCTCGCAGCTCGCTTCCCCGCCCCAACTCCGCACCCCGCCCGGGGGCAGGAGTTTCCACTACGCTGACGGGAACAGCAGTCACGGACCCGTCTATCTCTGTGCTCCACGGAGGGAGGATGTGAGGATTCACGTTGCAGAAGACTGCGAGGAACCCGGCCAGGAGAAACGAGATCACACTAAACTTCGAGTCTGGCAGCGGCGTCCGGGCGGTAGGGCCGGGGCCGGTCCGCAGCCCGCGTGCGAGCGCTGGCTTCGCCTCGGGCGGCACAGGCCTCCCCCTACCGAATGCGCGGGATGGCGCCGGCGGAGGGGGCGGGGCGGGCGCGCGGCTGCGGCTCGCGCCTCGGCCGCCGCCCCCGCGGCCGGAAACAATAGTTGTGCTGCGCTAGCCGCGTGTAGGTATCGGCAGCGGTGGCCCGCGGAGCCGGACGGTGGAGACGTCCATCCCTGTCCCGACCCGCCTGCGTCGCGCGCGGCCGCGTTGTCCCGGCGCCCGAAGCCCCGCCGCCTCGCTGCTGCGCGCGGCCTCCCCGACGGACGGACGGCTACAGACCTCCGCGGCGGTCGCGCCGTAGCCACGCGGGGACCGACTGCCCGTGACGCCGAGTGCGCGCTCGCCGCGGTGCCCTGGGCACCGTCCCCGGCCCGGCCCCTGCGTCTGCACCCCGCCGCCGCCGTCCCGGGCGCTCCCCGCAGACCTCGCCGCGAGCCCCGCCGCCCAGGGAGCCCGGCGCATCCCGGGTTCCCGCTCGGAAGTTCGCGAGGCGGAGTCGAACAGGTCGGTTTGTCTGTTCTTCCCCGCGGTAGTTCGGTGGACAACCCGGCGGCGAAGAGGGGGACAGAAGCTCCCGCAGAGCGCTTTCCTCCAGCGAAGCGAGGTATCGGGAGGGGGCTGGGGTCTAGCGTCTCCTACAGCCGCGCCTCTGCGAGCTTCGTGGTTTTCCTCTGTAAAAGTGTGTTCAGGGAACGACCCAGGTAGGGCGATGCTTGTTTGATGGGCTCTGCGAACAGCACCGTTCTTGGTTCTTCGAAGTTCCCAGTGTCGCGTGCGTTGATGACAAGTTCTCAAAATTGTGTAACTTTCCTTTTCTGTTTCTTAATAGGGCACTATGAACGAAGAGGAGCACTTTGTAAACATCGACTTGAATGACGACAACGTGTGCAGTGTTTGTAAACTGGGAACCGACAAGGAAACGCTCTCCTTCTGTCACATTTGTTTTGAGCTAAATATTGAGGGTAAGGACAGTTTCAGTTTTATGATGTGAACTTTATACGACTGCTTCATGATGATGTGCTTTATGGGTTGCAAAGTAAAATTTCTTGAACGATTGGAAACTGCTGAGTGTGAGGCGTGGACAGAGATCTGGGTGATAAGTGGTTTGGGAAATTAAAATGAAGTTAACACAGTAACGAATTTAATAGGATTTAAGAGAATTAAATAAATTACTTTAAATACCCATAGCGGTAACCCCATTTTTGCTAATATAGGAGTGAGGTATTGGTATCACCTGGTAGGTTTCCTCCTTGAGACCTAGGTTGTCAGATACCCACTAACTTCTGTGTGTTTCCATGTTCAGAATTAACAGCAGCTTGTATTGATGGGCGAATGTAATTTTATGCCTTTGGGCCTGCGGTGCTAGTATCTGAAATGACCCCGAATTCTTTCCCCCTTCCCATTGTTCCCATCGTCTAGACATGTGTTCCTAAAGTTTTATATACACCTTTAATGGATCATAAACACCTGCAGGAATTTTTAAAAGAAAAAAGATTTTTAAAATTTTGTGACAATATCACCAAGTGTGTGAAAAAATCTTACCGAAGGTGTTTGGGTTGGTGGAAAGTTAGTGTCTATGTCAGGCTATCAGTAGTTTGCTTCTAAGAAATGTGTGGGATGAATTTCCTTAATTTTGGTGTTGTTATTATTAAAACTGATTCTTTTTAGATAGTTATGAGTCACACTAAAAATCTTAATATTCCCCATAATATAAAGTTGGCTATATTTTGAATTTGGAGTTGTACCAGTAGAGAGACTGTTAGATCTTCAGAATTGGATAGTTCTTTAAAAATTTCTCATTCTACTAGACCATATATATCTGAAACTTTTCATGATCTTTATTTTTTTATTGTGAGACATGTTCTCAGAGAGAGCATACACACATTGCAGTGATACATCTTGAAATTCCTGTTTGGACTTGTTACTCAGAAATGTAGTCGCCAAGCCTTCTGTGACTGAACACTGTGGATTTCTTTTGAGGTACATAAAACACTTATGCCTTTGGCTTTAACGAGTGTAGTACTTAAACTAATTTCAAAAGCATGACTTAAAAATATCCTTTTTCTGGGGCATTTAAATTACTAGATTCTTAATCATACTAGAGTGAAAGACCTAAATTTATTTTCTTTAGAAATAGAGTTGGCCCTGTACAGTCTGACTGGGGTAGAGTTGTACATTCAGATGAGCAAGGACATTTTGTCCTGTCCAAACCTTGTACATGTGAGCAAACTGAAGCCCAGAGTGTTGGCGTGCTCAAGGTTGCTGCAGAGGTGGTGAGCTGCTGTTACGTGCTAGGCATTGTACTAAGCGCCTTAGGTGGATTACCATTTTATTTAACTCAAAATAGCTCTGGTGTGACTGCTACTATTACTCACTTTAAATGCCATGGAACTGAACCTTAGAGACCTAAGAAATGCACTTTGAAATCATACAGCTAATTACTCACTATCCTGGGCTTTGAAACCTGGCCATACCACTGCAGTGTGTGTGATCTTAATTCCACTGATCTACTACCAATAGTTATTTTAATTGTAGGTCTGATAACACCCTGTACTCCTGCTTCTGAACTGATTCTTTCCTATTCATGTGTGTAACTTTTCCTAACCACGGTTCCCTGCTAAATCATCACTAGTGGGATTCATGTTAAAGAAACCTAAATTTTCATCATCGCTCTTGTAACCTTTGTAAATATGTCTTTTAACTAGTTCTGGATCATTATATAAAGAATATACAACTTTCCTCTGGTAATATCTTTGTAAATACTTCAGCGCTTGATATGGAAGCATGACATACATCCTTTGTTTTTGAAATAATACGCTAGTGGTCTCTCAAAAGGCAGAAGCAGTTCTCAGTTTGAATTAGCACAATTCTCAATTCAAGTGAGAACTGTTTTTCTACATATATTCTAGGTTTTATATATTAATGCCAGTTTAACTTTCGTGAGGAAAGTTTTCAGTTTATCTGGGTGTCCATTCTCAGCTCTCACAAGGACGTGTTTCCATTTTTGCTACAGTGATAAGCTAGTACGTTATAACCGTTTTGTTTAATATCATAAGATTATTGTAGGAAAAAGAAAAGGAGTACCCTGATTTCTACAAAGTTTCAGTTTTTGTATCTGTACAGGTTTTTAAAATTCAACAGAAAAATGTGACACGTACCAGAAAAATCACAGGGTATATACTTTGTTAATAGATCATTTTAAATGCTTTTGGAGTTTTCTTCCCAGTACCAAGTTCTCAGCACAATATCAGTAAACTGGAATGTAAGAAGTTCTAAAAAATGACATTTAACTCCACTAGCTGGATATAATTTTCTTTGTGGTCTGATAATGTTGCTGTTGTCTAGTTTCAGGGCTTCCTAATTGCTAAATTTACCCCAAACTATCCTGTTTTTCTTTATTTTGCAAAGAGGCTTAATAAAAATAAATTCTCTTGAGGAATAATAACTTTTAGGCTAATTTTGAGTCCACA
Organism: Dinomys branickii; assembly: GCA_004027595.1. NCBI lineage: Eukaryota > Metazoa > Chordata > Mammalia > Rodentia > Dinomyidae > Dinomys > Dinomys branickii. Next base: position 5,288 of record PVLD010019106.1, on the reverse strand, counting down.
CATTGGTAGTAAATACAAGGGATACTTTATGCTTTTTGGGTTGTTTATCTCAGAAGAACACTGGTCTCCTAATCAGCTGGCCTCTTGTTTGGAAGCTGTGTGCATGTGAGTGTTTATAAAACAAAGACGAAGGAAAAAAGCCAAGTAACAAAAGACAGTCGAAGCCCGTTGGGGAGATTTTGTATTCTGGACATGGCCCAGGTTTTCTTTTTTCCGTGACTGCACAGTAGTTGACAGGGATGCCTGACTTTTTTGTGTACTGCCAAGCCATCAGTGATACACTTTTAAGGACCAAGAAATGGACTTTGAAGAACTCAGATCTTTTTATATATTCACAAGGTTGACTTTTAAGCTTATAATTCACCATTAAAATAATGTGTATACTTCTAGGATTAGGAGACAGATGCATAAACTTCTTCATACCTATGGCCTAATAACCTAGGCAGTAAGACGCTGTAAACTTTTTCATACATGTTATGACCACAGGCTCATCTGGTTCACTGTGGCGAAATCTCTAAAGCTGTTTTATGAACAAATCGCTAGCATTCCTAAGCGGAGACCCAAGAAGCCTGCTCAGTGTGGTTAGGAGACAGTAATGAAGCTCACCTGTAATGTAACAAAGTCAGAAATGAGCCTAGATGGGGGAAAGATCCGGGATTCCAGTACTGCTACTTCAGACTTGTTCATTCTCTGCCAAAAAATTCTGTAACTAGTGCTTGCATCATTTTTACTTTCCTCTGATAATTGTTTTCCACAGAGCAAAACTTTGCTAGAAGATTGCAGCAGTTCCCATTTTACTAGCCAAGGCATTCAGTGGAGGTTGCTGAGCGGGCGTGTATCTAGGCTAGCTGCTGTCTGTGCAGTCTGTTTTGGACTTCCCTCTCCTCTATTCGCTGTTCTTTCCAGGAAGCAGAGACAAATTCAGCTCCTTAGCAAATCTTTACAGCAAGAAAAATCTGTAGAGGTTATCTCTTAGTTAAGGCAGGTGAGTTCCTACTCTTCCTTGGTTCTTGTGTTTTTGGCCGCAACACTGTTCATGATCAGTAGCCAGGGACCAGTTTGAATCTTGGTGTTGAATCCTTCATTTTGGTGATTTACTGTTTAAGGTCTGTCTCTTTTCTTCTGTGTCCAGCCGCTGACACATCTTCCTACTCATGTAGGTAAAGGAGTCCCCCCTTGTGATGTGGAGACTTTCAGTAGCAAACTCAGTCAGATGTTTACCTTTTTTTTGTTTCCCATCCCATAATGGCACGGTGATCTTCATTATATTTGGAAATAAAGACTCACAATTAAATTTTTGTCTTAGTGCACCACATTGTCACTTTAAACAAATACAAGTACTAGTTAAATGGCTCTAATGGTAAACTTTTCATTATTAGGACAGAAGGGGTGGGAACGGACAGTGGGCCTAATTGATTATAAGTTTAAAGTACAGAATATTTTTAAAAGTAACTGAAATTAGGCTAGCAACCTCTAGCAAATGCAATGTAACTACCAACCCTTGTATGAGGAGCCGGGTTACAGATTCTTATGCCTCACCTAATTATAGTGTCTTCTTTTTAGTTACTTCCAATTTTTCCTGCTGCCTAAATTTACTAGGCTGCCTAATTTGGAAGCTTAGCGTAAGTGTGGAGTTCAGATCAGACACTGTTTTGGATATGAAGGTATATATGTTAGGGATGAGGTCTGACAGTTTGTAGGAGGAAATCCAGGTGTAATGGTGAAGTGTGGTGAGCCATACGCATCCCCTTTCAGAGGAAGCTGAGTTAGACAGAGTTGGCATGGTAGCTGCATGATCAGCGGGACCTAAGTTTCTGGGGTTCGGTTTTGTTTTGTTGTTTTGTTCTCCCACTTTCCCTAATACACAATTTGCATTATGAAAGTCATCTCATGAGCTAAGGGGGCTGCTGGAATGCCAGGCATCGCTACCCTATACCCAGGCAGAAAAAGAAAGGACATGATAGCATTGTGCCTTACCCCTGAAAAGAACTTCACTTGAAGTCCTGTGTAATAATTTCCTATTCGTGTCGCTGTCCTTATATTTAAGAGAATATACTACTTCAAACAAAATCAGTGTTTTACAGAAAAAATGGATATTGAGTAGACAACTTGCAAAATGAGCCTCAGGGCGTCCGGAGAGGCACTTTTAGTATAGTTTACACTAGAGTGAAAGTAAACTATTTGAGTTATAATTAAGACCAACAAATAACACTCTAATGAATCTTGTAATGTTGGAGTTTGCACTGGAAGAGGTTGTAGCAACATAAGGACTTGTGCTCCGAGGGTGGGCGTGCAGCCAGATGGATTTCAAGCGGGCTTGTTGCCAAGAGGCGGTAAGAATTTTCAGGTGTTTTCCCCTTGTCCATACCTAAAATGTGATTATAAATGCTTATACCCATAAAGCTGCCCCACAATATTTTTATTCTGTTAGAAACTTGCGTAATGAAGCATAATGGACTCAGTGTATTATAAAATTAGAAAAAACTCCTTGGCTTCTCCTAGCTTCTGTTCATGGTAGATTGGCACGGTAATTCTGCCTGCCTTGCCACCTTCACAGAAGAGTGCTTTTCTATAGCTGGACACATATGTCCCTGCTCTCTGCCACTCTGATGATTGAGGACAGGTTCTGAATTTTGACCTTGCTAGCTATTAGCTGAGTTTCCTTGGATATCTTAGTTAATACTGTTGTACTGGTTCCCAAATGTTACCAGGGTTGACCCTTATACTTTGACTTTTTATTAAGTCTTGAAATTATTATGACAGAATCTAAAAAGGCTCAGCTCAGCTCTTGATTGTGGCCATTTGATCCGGGAGTACCTAGCCGTGGTGCTCACGTTTGTTTTGTTTTGTTTTGCTCTTGATAATCAGAATGTAGCTGCAGAGTAATTGAAGCATAGTACAGTAGTTAGGAGCACTATGCTAATTTTGTACCTTTGAGGTTCAAAAATTCCAGGTAATGGCCCAACTCCAGAGCCAGACTCTCTGAATTTGATTTCTCATTTAGTGTGTGGCTTACTCTGTGTTAGTGAGTTTGGGTGCAGGTACGTGGCTAAGAAAAATACCCATGGAGGTAAATGGAAAGGTTGGGACCCCTGTATGAGCTGATTTGTCTTTGTTTCTTTATTATTTTAGTTTACTACTGTATGAGTACTGTAGTAACATTTATACTCTTTGTGGGAGGTTGTTACATGTATATGAAAATCTGGATTTCTTTTTCCTTCCTTTATCCTTCACCTCCCCCTCCACGTCTTGTTCCCCTTCCCCTTTGAGAGCCATCTACCTCCCTGCTGCCTATTAGCTATCTTTCATTTGCTCTTTATGTTTTCTCTAGGTTTCTTAAGACAGTGTGATATATTTCAGCTCGTATGTCTGATTTATTTCACTTAAAATTATGCTCTCAATTTTCCTACAAGTGACTTAAGTTTATCTTTCTTTATGACAGAGTAGTACTCCATGCTTTGTAAAGAACACATTTTCTTTATTCATTCATCATTGATGGACGCATGAGCCACATCCAAGATTTAGCTATTAGGAATTATGCTGCTACTGTAAATATGGTTATTTGTATATCTCTGTAGCTCTTTTGGGAAGAGACCTAGAAGACAAATAGCTATGTCAGTGGAATTTCTCGCTTTAGCTTTTTGAGGAATCTCCGTACTGATTTCCTTAGCGCTTGTACTAATTTATATTCCCACCATTAGTGTAAAAAGGTTCCTTTTTCCCTGTAGCCCCTCCAGCATTTGACTTCTTGATGGCTGTTCTTTCTGGGGTAAGGTAGAAGTTCAGTGCTCTTTCAATTTTACATTTCTCTAATGACCAGTGATGTTGAGCATTTTTTTTACTATGTATTTTTTTGCCACTTGTACTACTTCTGTGAGTGTATTCATTTCGTTTGCCCATGTTTCGATTGGATCTTTTATTTGGGGGTGTCTTTAGTTTGAGTTATGTATTATACATATGAGTCTTCTGTCCAAGGAATCACAGGCAAAAATTTTTTCCCATTCTATACGTTGTCTTTTCACTCTTGAGGCTCTTTTTTTCTGAGACAGGGTCTTGCTGTGCCATTGAGGCTGCCCTTGAGCTCACTTTGTAGCCCACGCTGGCCTCAAACCCACAATGATCCTCATACCTCAGCCTCCGGAGTGCTTGGAAATACAGGGGTGTGCCACCACACCCAGCTACTCTGTAGGTTCTTTTGCTGTGCAGACGCTTCTTAATATGATCCCATTCTCAGAACTGTTTCCTTTGCAAGTGGGGTTCTGTTCAGAAGGTCCTTGCCTATGCCTAGGAAATCAAGAATTTTACCTATCTTGTCTTCCAGCAGGTTAACTGTTTCTAGGTTAACATTTTTTAAAAAGTTTCTTTTCCCAGAAATAGAGCAAGTAGTTTTGACAGGCTCTCTTTAGAATGAGTTTCTTTATTCGATGCGCTGGAACAATTTGGACACCACACTAGAGTAGTACATGCTCTCAGTGAGAACCTTGGTGACCCTGAATGCTTCTCAGCACATTTCCACTGGCTTATACCAGTGGTGGTGTACATGTGGCTGCCCCACCCAGCAGCACAGGACAGTCCCCACTGGGTGGTACAAGCCACTAGTGGGATAGTGATGTGTGTACTGTCCCATCGTGAACGTGTTAAATCAGTAATAAAAATACCTTCTTTAAGACAGCAATTTAAAGTGGAAAGTAAGCAGAATATACAATCTCAAATAGATTGTTAATATATCATAGTTATAAATGATTTAGTCTAATAAAGATGATGTTGTAGTTTAAAATCATAGTTCATTCATCTTAACATTCTGAAAATAATGAAAGCTGTTTTACAAGATCCATCAAAACAGATGAAATCTAGATTGAAAGTCTTTGATACATAGGCGAGAATTATTCTTGATAAAGATTATGGTTTTCATGATTGAGGTAATGTATAGCTGTTCCTGGAGAATTGACAAAAAGAAATCAGCGGCCCAGAATAAAGGCTAATTTTTCTGTTGTATAAGAACAACAATAGCCTGTGGAGAAAGAAGACAAAGATACATTTACCTCAAAGGAGGTAAGGGCGCCCTTGAGGTGAGAGAAGCTGGCCAAAGTGTTGTTCAGTACGTACTTGCGGGAGCTACACTTTTAAGTAGGTGTCTTGACCCAGTTGTAGCTGGTATTCTCTTCCAAATGTTTTGCACTATATTTTTTTGTTTGTTTTTTAGAGAGGAAAGAGAGAGAAAAGAGGGAAAAGAGAAAGGACGGGAGAAGGGAGAAAACTGAGGGAGACGGTGGAGACGTGAGAGAAGA
>PVLD010019105.1:0-37288 GCA_004027595.1 Dinomys branickii | reverse complement strand
GGGTATCAGATTCAAGATGTGGAGCAGTTATTGGAGTACCTGCAAGCATGAAGGTTCCAAGGTGCCAGTCTATCCTTTGGGGCTTTCTGCGCGGCTCGCCCGATGCGCACAGAACGTGAGACCGCTGGGCGTTGCCGCCGCCAGAGAGCCGATCTCTGTCGGGAGTCGCCGGAGAGCTGCGCCGGGTCGGGGGGGCGGGAGGGATCGATCCGTCCGTATTCTCGGGGCGCCTTGACCCAGCAAATCCCTCTGTCCTCTTCCGGCGGCGCTTGGGACCCCCCGCGTGGCTCGCCCGACACGCGCGAAACGTGGGTTTGCCGGGCGTCTCCGCCGCTTACATGCCGATCTCTGTCGGGAGTCGCTGGGGGGCTGCGCCGGCTCGGGGGGGCGGGAGCGATCGAGGGGTCCGCGGTCTCAGGGCGCTAGGACCCAGCAAATTCCTCTCTCCTCTTCCGGTGGCTTTTGGGGCCCTCCGCGCGGCTCGCCCGACACGTGCGAAACGTGGGATTGCCGGGCGTCTCCGCCGCCACCGAGCCGATCTCTGTCGGGGGTCACCGGGGGGCTGCGCCGGCTCGGGTGGGCGGGAGGGATCAAGGGGTCCACGCTCTCAGGGCGCTAGGGCCCCGCAAATTTTTCCGCTCCCGGCGGCGTTTGGGGCCCTCCACGCGGCTCGCCCGACACGCGCGAAACGTGGGATTGCCGGGCGTCTCCGCCGCTAGCAAGCCGATCTCTGTCGGGAGTCGCCGGGGCGTTGCACCGTCTCGGGAGGCGGGAGGGCCCGAGGCGGCCGCGCTCCCACTGCGCCTGCACCGATCCCCGCTTCTTCCCCGCGGGGATTGTCCCCGGCTCCCAGCGTCTGGGGCTTTCCCACGTCTCGCCCCGGCAGCCTGGTCCGCCCTACCACATCTCCCCCGGCATCTCAGAGAAATACGCCCAGTCTAAACTTCCCAGCCGAGGTTCCGGCATTCACGCTCACCAAGTCTGTCTCGAGCTGGTGGTGTTTATTAAGGAGGTTCTCTCCCTTGCTGCTCACCCGGTCGCCATCTTCCCCGGATCCCAATACACCTACATTTTATAAGAGGCTTAGAGATTGGTACATGAGAGACCTGCAAAAGGGAAGAAGATGCCATGGAATCATTTTAAGATTTCTTTCTGAAATATAGGGGTATAAGTAGAGTTATTAAGGACCAAGTTAGACCTATAACTTTAAAGGAATAATTCAGAAGAAAATACATTCATATGGCCTATGAACTTTTTATTTTTGAGGAAATAAATTCTAATTAAATTAAAATGGAACATGTATTTTTGTATCATTTTCCTTTATAGCAATTCTATCTTGTGAATCATATTAATTCTAACAAAAGGATTTCAAATCATTATCAAAATTCAGGTTCTATTAATCATTAATAAAGTCAGAAACCATGAGATTGCTCCCTTGTATTGAAAAGTCAGATAAGAGATATTAACTAAGTTATGATCATAAAAATGTGTAATGTAGTAATTAAAATGATATATTTTTCAGTAGAGATAACTTACTGGAATATTAAAGGAAACAGTATTAGTGAACAGACTGTAATTCCACTTCGATAACTGAATCTTTTACCTTGTTGAATACCCAAAATTTTGCCATAGAATTTTAATGCTCACAGTTTTGACTGTTTCAAAAATTCAAAAAAGTACTTATCAAAACACTCCAGTTATCTGTAGTCTGAAGCAGTTAAGAACCTCTTAAACTGCCAAGGGACCATATTAATCAATTGTAATTTATACTGAACTTATAACTGATTTTCATCTGAAATCATAACTATAAAATAGTTTCCATTAAAATAGACACTCACTCCTAATACTACAATAATGTACTATTCTCCTGACAATATGGAGTTGAAGTTCAAGTTCATACATGCAAGTGCTGGGTTCAAGTAGCTGATAAAATGCAGAACTCGCTTTTTAATTGGCTCTGTAAAGTAAGCCCCGAGATGAACAGAGACAAATGAAAGTACTTTTGCACCCAGAATAAATAATGTTAAGTGCAAGTATGAAGGAGACTCTTGAATGATGAGTTTTGTAATTTAAGTACTATTTATAACATAATTTTTCTGTTAACAAACTTGTCATCCTTCTGATACCTGGGGTTTGCATAGAGATAATAAGTTTGAAATAGCAGCTCCACTGTCTTAGAATCTAATGTTTTCTTTTGCTTTCCATGTTTTAAAGATCATTTTTAAGCAACTCCAATGCTCATGTAATAGATGAGCAAAATGTGATAATTAAGTAATCAAATAATTTCACTGCATTACAATGCAAAATATTTTCTGCAGAATCCAGAGAACTGTAAATTTCACATGTTATCGAGAGAGTAAGAATGACTCACATAAAAAAGCAGGAAGGGCTCAGTAAGAAACACTATAGTCAAGAACATTTTGTAAAGGGGGGTGAGAGAGCTGAGAGAGAAATGTGTGTGTTTTCATTTAAAATTTCATTTCTAATTACCTTTTGCCAGAGAAAAGGAAAACGGCATTTTGGTAATAAACGTGATGCGGAGGTGTTGTAGTAGACCAAAGGTTCACGTTTCTTTGAATAGTGAACAGTCAGAATAGTTAGGCTGCTCCTTCTATGCAAGAATAAGTGGATGTTTCAAGCCGGCCCCAGGGCTTTGGGAGCCCTGTCTCTGCCTTACGGTGAGCATCCTCTGTTCTGAGTCTGGCCGCTGAAGGTCCCCTCTCATTCATCCCCGTGGAAACCTTCCCTCCCCTTTTAAGCCCAGGGGAAGTATCAGCGTGAGAATAAGGCACTCTGCTCTCTAGGGTAACATACCCAGTTCTCCTCTGTGCTCTACCAGCGTGCTCATGCCCCGGGCCATGGCAAACCTGACTCTCCCCACGTCCTGGGAACTCGCTCTCAATTCAACAAAGGACTTGATCTGTTATTGCTCTGTCAGTGAAAGTCCCTGGAGAGTTCATTTAGTGTTAAAGAGACTGAGACGTTCATTCAAAGGGTATTTGTGTGTGTGTGCACATAAATATAAGAGAACTCCCTTGGTACTGGCTGGATCTATTCTGTATTCCTCAGGAAATACATGGATTAATACATTTTTGTCATTTAGAACCGGTTAATAAGTACTGTTTAAACATTTCTAGAGACATGTGCATTTCCTTCCAAAAAAAATATATAAGTTCAATTCTGATGCTTTACCATCTCTTTAATGGGTCTATACATATTTCAAATACATTACCAATTACAAAAATAATTAGAACATATAAATATGTATGATATGTAAATAGGTATTACAAATTTAATTTTTATTAATTCTCACCCTAATTATCATTAAAAGCACTGTTCTTCCATATTAAAAACTCAGAAGGATTAGGAGATTTCTTTCTTACATTCTAATTTTTTGGTAGCTGCTGGAGATGATATGCATAGAATAATTTTATACTCAAACTTATACATGGTAGGTTTTGCTGAGAATGCAGCCTTTAACTCATCCCAAGATGCAGTAACTTTTATGGTATTTCTGTGTGGGATTTCTGATTTCCTCCAGGGTTCCAAATGGGTGTGTTGGGAAGCTGGTTTACGGTGGGGCTAATAAATGACATAACACATAGCATCCCCAGCAAGGCTTTTTATGTTCACTGGAACAAGAGTACGTGTTTGACTTTACTTGAAAAGATGTTAATAGGTGTTAGATGACAAAATAAATGCATGAGCAACTTCCTGTAGGACAGGTTGAATTTACAAGGTTAAACATATTCATTTACTGAAAGTCACAGGACTTTGGATACGTTATTATAAGTTGTGAGTGTACACTCCAGGCTCTTAAAGAAGCTTCTTTGTTCGCCCTGTGCTCTCACTGCTGTACATCAGGGAATTTACTGGGATTAATATTCTATAGTTCATCCCTTTGAGAAAGGCTATTTTTTATTTTAAAGAGAATAAAAACAATAACAACAAAGACAAACGCAACAACACAAAAACAATAAAAACAATACAGAATTTCAAAACAAAAGGATAGGAAATTAACAGGGATTGTTGTAGAAATGCTATTTTACCAAGCATATAATTTTTATATCTTCTACATGATCACCACTAGTTGGAAGTATCGTTTTTGTAAAGTAAGATGCAGGAGATACACACAAAGCAATATATATACATACACACACACATATATGTATATATATGTATGTATATAGACAATCTACATGTATATTATTACCCTTTTATGATCCATCTATGAATGAAGAGAAAATGAACTGATATTTCCAGATTTGTTGATGGTAGGTTCACATGGAAACTAATAGACGCTTTTAAATGTTTTGACTGGAAGGGTGGAAAGCATTGCTGTTTCCTTAAATGAATAATAAGACGGAGAAGGAAAGTGCAAAGAGAGAATTTGCTGGAGTCAAGGGAGAGAAGGCATTAAAGAGAACTGTCTCATTTCGCCGGTGTCAGTCCTGAGTGCAGCTATTCAGCTTTAGAAAGAGCAGCACCCACGGCCGAGATTCTTTTGAGAAATGGAGTGACCCCTTTTTGAGAATGACATGGCAGGAGAGGGGAAGCATAAACCTAAAATGGCAAGTGCTACAAGCAGAGTACATTTACTGCAAAGTAAGGTAATAAACATGTGCCTCTGAAAGCAATATTCTATAGGTGTTATTTTCCAAGTAAATAAGAATCCCTCAGCTAAACATTTCTCATGATTTATTTCCTCTCAAAAATGCGGTGAGAGCCTGGATGTGTACAAAAACGAGGGCGCTGTAGCCGCAGCACCGACACACCCACGCACGTGTTCATATGCGCCAGTGTTTGTCATTTTTCTAGGCTGGTCAGTAATTATATTTCCATTCTAATGCGCGTCAACTTAAATTGACCAGAAGTCTGCAAATGTCATTCACTTGATATTCACGCATATTGCGCGTGTGTATGTTTGTCTGACGTGGAGAGATAGACTTACTTTTATATTTTTCAGGTGCTTTGATAAATATTATTAGTATAGCTTATGAGTCTAACTGAAACAGAAGAAAAAGGATAGATGTAAACTTAAATAAAATTTAATGTAATAAATTCAATTTTAAGAAGGTTCAAGCAATGATAAAAATAAACTGTTTTCTTCCAGAAAGCAAAACACAGGCATATTCAAATTTCTACTTCACATAATTTCTTTTTCATGCTGTTCTAGTCATTGCTAATTTTGTTCCTTGTTATTTTTGATCACTTGTGAACGGCTTTTTTAGAATGTACAAGTTTAAGCATTTTAAAGCATTTGCATTTATATTTTAGAAACTAAGTATCCCTTGTCTAGATACATAGGTAAATATCACATATACACATATTTTTCTGATTTATATATTTTCATATTTTTAAGGAGATGGGTTTAAGTTTTTTAGTGTAAATAACATGTAATCTTGACATAAAGCAAAGATCATATTTTTGTATCAAGTCCTGTTTAATTTGAGAAACTAACTTTAAAAATAGTAACTTGTAATAATGTGTTAAACAATATTATATCTAATATGATGCCTAAGAACTTAATGAATGGATTTTAACATGATCACTGAGTGCCATTTTTCCTCCAGTGAGTTTTGAATCTTCTGATAAACTATGAATGGATCATGATAAACAATGTGACCTTGTTCCTTGATTTGTGGCCAGAGGTTTCTAACTCATTCACCCAAGTCTGGGCTTTGGGATGATCCAGCCAATCACCATCAGGAGCTGTAGATGCACAATAGTTGCGGAAAGGAACTAAGTAAAGGTCGTTTTGCCCAAGTCCACCCATGCAGTGACTTCTAACTGTGGCCTCAACTAATTGATCTGGAAACAGATCAACTTTATTGTTTCACATTCTTCTTAAGTGTTAGCAATGATGCATAAGGAAAGACAAGAAGCTCTAAAAATCGGCACTCTTTCCTGCTAGCACTATAATTCTGAAGTGGAAAAATTCTGCTTTATGAGCAAGGACAGAAGTCTTGGGGAAAAGATGCCCTGAAATTCCTTCAGCCAAGTCAAAAGGTTATAGCTGACATTGACTTAAATATGCCTACATGAGACAAAGAAGGGGGTAGGGAGGATGCAGGATAGGGAGGAGATCTTAAGAAAGATATTTTATATATGGAAAAAGTGGAAACATATAATAACAAAGAGTTTTCAATTTGGATGGAGAAGACTTTACATTTGAGTCTCCGTGTTTATTCATACTAATTGTGTTGGATAGAAAATCCCTAAGGTATTTTTTATTTCATAATCCTAATGTAGTTTGAGGGCCCACTTAATTCTGATTTAGTTTTTCTTTGTTTTCCCGTCTCAACTCTGTTTCTCCTAAATGTTACTGCCTCCAGGATTAGTAACAATTTATTATAATGGTCTAGATTTCACCTCTACATTTCTGAGTATATTTTAGCTTCTGTCTTGAATGTGCAACCAATAAAGTGATCTATGCTTTCAGTCATAATTTTAAAAGTAATCAGAAAATAACAGGGTCTTAGTAATTGATGCAGTACCTTTCTGGGCCTTTTATTCTATTAAAATTGCAAAGTTTCTTCATTCAAATCCCTAAATGATGAGCCTTCCAGTTTTCAATCCTAGCTGAAGGGAGAAAAATAATTTTTAAACAAATTTTCCTCTCCAAAGATAAGTAAACATGCACGTAACATATATACAATCATCTACAACATGAAGTAATGGTTGCCATGCCATAATAAATCTATTGTTGGATTAATTTCCCAAACTCTTTCAATGTAGCATAATGAGACAATATCAGTATGTTAATAGCACATCTAATCAGGTGTCCTTTTGCTACCTGCACTTTTAAATTTGTTTCCTGTGGTTAGTCAATGAACATTAAACCTTTTCATTTCACCTGGACAGAAATCCAACTTGATACACTGTATAGGAATCTAATTATATGACATTGAGCCTATGTGTAGCATCTAATATTCAACAGGAAGCATGTACTACATTCAGGGACCAGTGATCACTATGTATCCATGTGTCGGGACCTTGGGAGGCACATGATTCCAACAGTATAGGAATCATCTCCTTTGATGTGTGAGCAATTCAGTTTGTCTAGTCAATGAAGAACAACGCACAAGTGTTGTCAGAGGTGTATTTCTTCTCAATTAACAGCTTTCTGCTTATAGACTTTAGCTTGTTTCTTATCAAGTGCACGCTAATATGTCCCGTTGTGCCCCTTTTAATCCACCGTGCTGGTGGATCTTTGGAGAAGAAAATCACATAATGGTACTCAGCCAATTATCATTTTAAATGAAATTTAAATGAAATGTGCTTGAAACATTGATTTTTTTTTTGAGGGCTTCATATTAAACTTGTAGTTTTATTCAGGTTTGATTTTAACAAATGTGTCCGGGAGAAGAGCCCGCAGGGAAGGGTGAAGCCCTAGGGGGCAGGGCCCTCCCGGTTGCCTGAGGAGGGGGCACATCCCTTCCCCTCTTCTCTTCCCTCCCCAGCTAAAGGGGTTTAGGGAGAGACACAGGCAGGGGAGAGAACTGGTCCCCAGTCTGTGGGGGGTGGTGTTGGGGTAAAGAGCTATGAGGAAAGGGGACCAGATCATTGACGAGTAGGGGGAAGGGCACAAGGACCATTACCAGAATCCACAGCATTCTGATTCCAAATTGGATTAAAAACAAAACAAAACAAAACAAAAAAACTAAACCACAAGCAGCACCCAAGCCCTCTCCCCCACTAGGGTTGTAGTGTGAGGGGAGAAGAGGGGGGCAGCTTCACCAAGGCCATGGCTCCCTCACTGCTGGCCAAGGGAGCTAGGTGAAGGGCAGGGGCTCCCCGACAGATTGAGGGGGTAGGGAAACCAAAATAAAACGTCAAATAAATTGCGGAGGAGTCCAGCCAAGGGCCCAGCCAGAGTGGGGCTAGGCTGGGGGAGGGGCCTCTGCAGGCTTGAGGATCACTGTGCCACTGCCGCCGCCGCCACCACTCTGGGAGTCAGTTATTTTGCCATGGCCTTGACTGCAACAGCTGCCTCCTCTGTCACGGCAGACAGCACCGTGATCAGGATCTCTTCTCCACGGTCATACTTCTGCTCAATCTCCTTGCCGAGGTCTCCCTCAGGCAGACGAAGGTCCTCTCGCACCTGCCCACTGTCCTGAAGCAGTGATAGGTACCCATCCTGGTTGCCAATCAGCTGGAAATCATTTCTTTTGATGTTTGGGACATCCATATTATGAGTTGATGGGCAGATATCTTCATATTTCTTCCCAGTAAAGATGTCAATACCAACCAGGTGGACCTTGGCATGGCCATGCTTGCCAGTCTTCGAAGTAGACATCTCGACGATCTTACATGGCCGGCCTTTGAGCACCACAAAGCCATTCTTACGTAATGCTGAGCACTGCATTGGGAAGGTAGCTGAGGCCCCTGTATCTCCTGTCTCGAAGTCCAAATCATCTGCCATTTTAAGAGGCTTGGATTCCAACTCGCGCGAACACACTGACTCGACTCTGTCCGCTCGCCGCGAGCCCAACCGCTGCCTCAGAGCCCGCTGCCGCCGCCTCTACCGCCTGAAACATTTATTTATCAATGTGGAAACAAACACAAACCGTAAACATTTTAAAATATTACTCGTGCCCAGATTGCTACCTACAACCATTAAATATAAAACTTTAAAGTTAGTAGTTTATATATATATATATATATATATATATATATAGTCATTTTTAAAATTGGAAACTCCTGATAATTCCAAATATGGTCAGTTGTGGGAACAGTGGTCTAAGTATATATTATGGTCCATATCTAGATGTCACCCAAAGCCTCATGCACTTGTAAATGGGGCTCAGGAGGTGACTGGATTGTTGGAGTGTGATGCTGATTAGTGGCTTAGTCCATGGATGAATTTACAGCTAGTGTGACTTGGGAGATAAAGTCTGGTCAGAGGACATGGGTCACTGGGGGTTGTGGCCTGGAAGGGTTTATCTCCTTTCCTCCTCCCTTGATCGCTCTGGTTTCTGACTGGCCTGCCATGAGCATTTCCCCTCTGCTATGCCCTTCTTCCCTGTTCCAGCCTTGGAGGCAGCCAGCTACGGACTGAAAGCTGTGCAGAATGTAAGCCACAATAACTTTCCTCCTTCAAGTTGTGAGTGGTGGGCATTGTGTCCCAGCAACAAGAAAGTAAGCCAATATTCAAATGCTATTTATTTAGCTTGGCGTATGAATTGGATGGCTATATCTGTGACTATTTCTCTTGTCTCCTAATTCCTTTCCCAAGTATAGTTTATTCTCTATAACACATAGACACATGGTGATACACATACATATGTGCATATGCAGATGCTCTGCGCTCAGTTGTTTTAAAGTTCCTTAATGTTTCAGAAATGAGCTTCAGATGAGATTTAAAATCCGGCTGAATGTGGTCAGCACAGGTTTGACATCATCTAGACCTTTGGTGACAGGAAAGGTCAAGAAGACTGGCCTTTGTTCAGATTCCTTCATCCTGTGGGGAAGAGCTCTGCGTCATGTCCTTCTCTTCCAACACTGTGACCCACCGGCAGCTCTGATTTCAACACAACAGGGAGTGTGGTAGCCAACCCCCCTGTGCACACTGAGGACAGACAGCCAACAGGACCTGTGCAATGAGTGTGTTTCCACACTCCAGGGAAGGGCATCCTATGTTCCCTCTATGCGACCTGTAAATACCGGAGGGTCACATGGGAAGCCAAGAGATGCTGTTCAAATCCAGCATCTGACATCTAACATGCCATTGGAATTCTGGTTATATGCTCCCCCACTCAGATCATTTAGAACAAAATACTATTGGATTCATGTCCCGCTTTACTCTAGAACTGGCAAGGTGAATGGTTAATAATAGACATCCATTGTTGTTTATTTTGAAAATTGATAATAATAAGAATAATAATAACCACAATTTATTATTTTCTTATGTAGCAAAGAGTGAACTGTACACTTTTCATATGCATCTTTTTCATTTAAATTTGTACAAAAACTGTATAGGTGAGTGTTAGTATCTCTACCATACTAATGGGAAAATGGAAAAATTTGGATAATGTGGATAATTTGTTTGGGAAAATCATCACCACAATTGACATTTATTGCACTTTCCTTTTGCTAGAAATGATACTTAGTGTACTGCACACATTAACTCATTTAAATCTTATGACTACCAAATAAGTTATTTACTAATATCATCCAATTTTTCCAGTGAGGAAATTGGGACAAAAAAGGAAGCAAACATGCCTGAGGACATCCAGCTACTAACTATGAGGGCTTGAGTTTACATGTTGGCAGTCTTATTTTATCCTGGCGGTCTTAATTATGATGTAGTATGCTCTTATTTAAACACAGGATTTTAACTTCAATTCTATTATTTTTAATTAATATTTAATGATATATAATTATTGTATATCTTATAGAAAGCATTTGTCATCTAGAAATTGGAAACAGTGTTTCTATCAAGACATAAAGTCTAGACTGCAGGCACTTAAGAAAGGATATATGGAGAATAAAACACCTCTAGGCTACAACAAATTTTAAAAACTAACATAAGTCTTACCATGGTCTGAAAAATGAACATAAATTCAATTAACAAAAACAATTTAATTAATAAAAGCCTGTATAAAACTGCACTATAGTCTTTGGAGTACTGTATCATTTGCATAATGTTGCAAAACCATCAGCCTTTGTCAGACGAAATGATCTCCATGAATCTCTGTGATTCACTTGTACATAGTTGCTGTTAAGGTTGAAGTTCATGATTTTCCACAGGGACAACTTTTTAGCTGAAAACACTGAGACAACTTTCCATCTCTTTGTCATTCAAAGTTGCACTTTTCCTGTGAACAGTTATGAACACTGTAAATTGTGTAGCATATGTTGATTACTCATTCATCTGGCTGCAAAAAGTCATGGAAACAAATTGACAATATACCTTAAGCACATATATCAGCAATAATAGCCCTTACTTGGTATATCAACTTCATTGTAATATATACTTTGTATTTCTATCTATTTGTTTCACTATGGATATGAAACTTTTAGAAAAAAACTATGTTAATTATTAATAATTAGTAATGTCCAAGACACCTGAAGGAATCATTACTCAATGTTCTTCATTTTATTGTAGTGATTACTACACAGGGCCCTCATAATAAGGAGATTCCATAACTTGATTGGGGATATGAGCACATACAAAACTTCACTTGTGAGGGCAGCAGGGAAACAAAAATCTTGTGGAATCCAGGTTTTAGTTAAGGTAAGAAGTGGCATGAAAGCTATTCCAAATTTGGGAATTGAAGTGATCTGTTGACATTCTATGGTGGTTTCAAAGAGCACAGTGGGAAGATCTAACAGAGTTCAGATGAGAGATACACAGAAGGGTAAGGCGTAAAATGTGGGTGATGGTGGATGTACCAGGAATTCGAGGCCTTGGGAATGAGACAGTGTGACTATGAAGCATGATGGAATTAGTCTTGAAATTATTGGAAGGACGGTAGCCTATCAGTCTGAGCTAGATCAGTGATGACTTGGCTTTAGAAAATGGGGATTCTGAATCATTACTATTTCCTGGAACCTGGGTGGTGGGTGGAGAGGAAAAAGCACAGTCACATAGGAGGCACAGAGTGAGGAGAAGCTACTGTGGCAGACACAGAAAGCAAGGCAGCACCAGGGAAAGACGCTGAGTTATACTCCTCTAGAAGACTTTTCCTCTTTTCTGTTAATGCTAAGAAGAGACAGCATGCCCAGAGAGATATAAGTAAATTTATCACAAAAAAGATATCTAATGATGGGACACATGCTTTACTTTTAGTAAGTTTCCTGTCATTTGGAAAAGAAGGTGATATGTGAAATGAAAAGGCTTGCAGGAGTCGGGTAACAAAAGTTGATAGTATTCTAATAATATCATGGGCCATTGCTCTGCATGGTAAAGAATCTGTGCAGTAGAGAGGCTGCAGGGTCACAGTGACGGGAGCACAAAATGTGAAATGTTATACAGAGGAGCTAGAGACTTGATGCCTTTTAAGCAGGTGGTTAAAATCATATTTGTTTTGTAGTGGGCTAGAGGTGTAGGCAGAACGATTACAATCATACTGCAGCCTTCCAGATTACAGGAATTGCAATAATTGTTGAATCCAGCTGTCACTTCAGATTGTCCTGTCCTGACTACAAGGCCCATATCTTTAAGAGATTAACATACCCCTGGAGATTCCTTTGAATTCTTGTGTACTAATGTCCTGGTGGTCATTTTTTAAACTTAATTTTCTACTGCTGTTGGATTTTGATCTATCATACGTGGATTTCCATCGATGAAAGCTTACCTGCCACCCCCCCCGGACTGCATTAATCACGCATTCTGGAGTACAACACTCACACAAAATAATTTTGATTGGTTAACTTTATAGAAGCCTTTCTACTCATGGGACTAGTAGCCCACCATAGTAAAGAGAACCTAAAGT
The DNA here is from genome assembly GCA_004027595.1 of Dinomys branickii. Taxonomy (NCBI): domain Eukaryota; kingdom Metazoa; phylum Chordata; class Mammalia; order Rodentia; family Dinomyidae; genus Dinomys; species Dinomys branickii. The sequence continues at coordinate 24,848 of PVLD010019105.1, read as the reverse complement.
TGAAAATAGACATGATTGTGCCTCCACATATCAGTCCATCCACTCCTACCTACAGCCAGACATTTTGTACTCAAGTGGAATTTCTTCCGATCTGCTGCGAATTGCACCTACTTGGCACTCTGTCCCTGTCTTCCAGTTGCTCAGACTGCTCCCTAAAACCTGACTTAGATTAATTTCATTTGTAGAGTACTTTTGCTGTCATTCTGCTGCTATTACGTTATCTCCTTCCCTTCCTGGAAATATTTTCCTTAACAAAAGTAGCAGTCTACTCCAGTCTACTCCAGTCTACTCCAGTTGGGGTGCTATTTTAGTGCAGAAGGATTTCAGTTACTGGTGTGATTTTAAATAGAGTGATTTTATATCTGTTGAAAAGCATTAACAGCTAGTATGATTTACTGAAAAATTAAGAAGGGAGGTTTAAAATAGTGATCAGGAGTCATAATCAAGTGGTATAAATCAAAGTAGACTTATCCATACTCATTAACATCTGGGCATTTTCTAAAGCAGTAATACTTTAATGAATTTTATGAACTATTATTAGAAGATACAGGCCTCTTTTCTAAGTGTATATAGGGGTTTACTATTATTAAAGATATGAAAAATCACTTCATAACCCCATTTGTTTATGTAGCTATTAGCTTTTACTAATTTTTAGTTTTTACTCCAAACATAGTATGTGAGGAAAGAATGGCAGATAAAACCGAATTTCTTAAAAAGTTTGCAGATAAGCCTGCAGCAGAAGGCAAGACAGAGCAGCTTGGTGTGGAGAGTTGCCTCTGTTTCTACGTTACTGCAGTGCGTCTGGTGATACTCTCCACTTTCTTCCGCCTGAACTTTCCAGACTAGAAAAGACTGACCAAAATGACAAACATTTTTATATGTCCTTCAAAGTGAATTTCTGAATAGAGAAAAGCTGTTGTACTTTTAAATAACAGACATTTGTTAAACAAACTGGAGTCACCAATAAATTTATCCAGTTTTGCTTCAGTTCACTCAGTTGTCAAGAAACTTACAGGGTTCCCAATGGTTCCCAATGCCAGTTATACTTCTGATTTCTTGAATGGGTAGCCATGGACTCTGGCATCGACCTTTTGGGCTGGTGAGTTGGAGAATTCACTTAAGGCTCGCACCATTTTTTCCAAGTCTAGGATTCATCCAAGCGCTGCAGACTTTAGGAATTACATTTTTTTATATCGAGGATGTATACACAAAGACATGCTCAAACAATGTGGCTTGTAATGTATATCTGAGGGAATTTGGCTGAAGAGAAATTATTGCCATTTTAGTCACTGTGGAATTTCTCACATAAATACTGGAGAAATCATTGACTTAACAGATAATTTATCGCACCTGGCGTTAGAGTCTGTCCACAAGGGGGCTCCCTTGTTCTGATTTTTCAGAACTTCCTTTAAATTGGATTATGACTTTTTGAAGATTTTTTTTTATCTTTGGAGAAGAATTTAATAAACCGATTTTAAATGCACCAGAAACTCTGAAACATATTAATGGGTCAAATTAACCTGAAAGAAAGAAGTGCAGCTTCTCCACTCTCCGGGGCATCTTTTTCCCTAGTGAAAAAGTTTCTTAATGTCATCATGGTATGAGGAAGTTGTACCTCTCTAAATTGTGCGAAGCCAACTCTACCACTGATTGCATAAACAGTGTGAGGCAAATAACATAATTGCAATGGTTAAGCTCTGTGAAGCCCTCCTGATTTCCATGTTATAAAATATACTACTTCAGATGGGCAGAAACACAGTGCAAATCATTTTTATAACATCCTTCTTTTAAAAAAAGAAGGCCCCACTTTTCTTCAATAAAATAAGATTTGAGAATACTCGAAAGTATTCAGTGAAGTGCTTGTTGGCTACTTTTTCATAAATCTGACTGTTTATTCAATTCAGCTGAGAAAGGACATCTTTAGTGGGGATTACATCACAAATATTATTTTGAGAACCAGATAGTTTTATATATGAAAGCTGATTCCCCAAGCAGCTTATAGTTTTCTGATAGAATGAAACGGAAACAGTTGTAAAGCAAGCTTATGAAAGTGCAGAAGAGTACAGCGATATCTGAATCCTGCAAAGTGGATACAAAGAGGGTAAATTTAAGTTTAAATGTGTTTGAGTGTATTGCATCATTTGCTTTTTTAATTAATTAATTTTATCGATACATTTTAAATATACATAATGATCGCTTTCCTCATAGGGAATTTGTACCTGCACATGACACATCTTGATTCTTCTTTTTTCCTATTCCCGTCCCTTCCCTTCCCTTTGACCCATATCCCCCTCATTTTACGTATGTGTGTCCAATTTGTATTTGATATTTTCAAGGTAAATATTTGTTGTTCGTGTGTCTTGTACTGACTGCACTGAGTATTGTGTGTGTGTATATTTCGCATGTGTATGTACTGTTTACATAATCTTTATACTGAACAGTGCAGTGGGTGCCATCATTGGCCTCCATCATAGGCTTTTGAGCAGCTTCATCTCAGCCAACCATGGAGCCAACCCTTCTCGGCTGCCCAGTTGGCCTTCAGGTGGCACACAAATCCTTCTTGTTCTAAAGAAGATAGCACTATCCTGGTCAATCACCCTTTCAAAGAAAGACTAAAATTCCTTATAAAACAACATGTGCTTTGAAGTTTCACAAAATTCTGCAAGCAGAAGTTTTTGGAATGAAGATTACTGACCAGTTTTGTATGTCTAATGTACACTGGGTGATAGGGATAAGAAGCAAGGGGAAAAAGATAAAGATGGTTAATCTTTTAATGTTTCCTTATATACTTACTCACAAGGGGAAGCACAGCGTAAGTTTTCTGTCTTGAAGGTCGACTCTCATATAGAAAGTGGCTTTAAAAGAGGGGAAGGTAGTAGCAAAGAGGATGGCAGTTGTGTAAGGCAGGGGAAGGAGAAATGGGAAGATGTTCAAATAGCATGAAGCTTCAGTGAGGGGTCAAATCCGTTGGGAGATCTCACAGAGAAGGTGGTGACTACAGTTAGTGATGCTGTACCGTATATTTGAAATGAGCTGAGAGTGGATCTCAAGTGTTCTTACCACCTAAAAGGTGGCGAGTGTGTTAATTAGCTTGGGGGTGGTGAACTTTTCAAAATGTCAATGTACATCAAATCGTCAAATTGTACACCTTAAATGTGTGCAACTCCCATTTGTCAATGAACTGTCAATCAAGCCAAAGGAAGAAGGGGGTTATGGAGATGTTTAAGTTTTGCAATGATAGAGTAAGAGCTTGCCATGGAATGTAAACTCTACAAGGTCAATTACCTATGTTTTTCCACTTCTATAGCCCTAGCACCAAATATATAGGAAACATATAGAAAATATGTTGTCAATATATTACTTCTTAAATATTTTCTGTTAAGGTGTATGTATTCTTGAGTTTAGCGGCCATACCATATCTGTCACAACTATTTAACTGTGTTGTTTTGATGTAAAAAGCAGTGTACACAATACAAAGAAGAATCAGCCTGGCTCTGCTATAGTGAAACTTGATTTACAAACACCATTAGCCAGCTAAAGTTTCCTGTCTCTGAGGAGACCCTTCAGGCTCTACTGCGCAACTTCTTGGCTGCTAAAGATTTTAAAATTTGACACTCTATGGCTCACGCCAAAGCAGACAGTATGGTAGTGTGAAACTATGTCTTCGAAATTTTTATGGAGATCTTTTTGCCTGTAAACGATGTTAACAGAAGGTACATGTTCTTTATCGGTGTCTAACTTTGCTCTTTTAAAAGCAATGGTGTGTGGGTGTGTGTGTGTGTGTACCACTAAATATATTTAAAAAGACTTCCAGTCACATACTTCCAATTGACAATACCTTTCAGCATGAGTAATACTTATTGTTCAAGTAGTAATGTAAAAGTCTTCGCTATCTGACTGTTTTCAGTTTAAAGGTTTGTTTGCACTGTAACTACTTTATTTTTATCACCAGAATCATTTGGAAAATCCAGAATCAAATAACAATTTACCTTTAAAGTTCATTCAATTTATATAGTTCAGAAAGGAAGACTAGCAACCCCAGAGTATCTACCTTGTATGACACTTGTTAACTTACTCACCAGAATTCTGTCCAACTCTGTTAACTTTGATTCCCAGCCCCTGGACCTTTGCACCCAATACTTCCAGGACCTTTCTGTGCTAACTGGGGGAGAAGAAAACACACAAAGCTCCTCTTAGCTGGAAATGAGACTCCATGAAAGATAACCAGAATGTGCTCAGATCCTTTGTGTTCAACTTACTAATTTTTCCATACAGTGATGATTAATCTCAGGTAGCCACTTGACTGGGTCATGAGTTGTCCAGATATTTGCTCCAATATAATTCTGGGTGTTTGTGAGAGACTGGATTTGGAGGAGATGGACACGTAAATTGGCAGCCTGAGTACAGCCCATTGTCTTCCCTAACAGGAGCGGACCACACCCAATTTCATGCCTTGTATTTAACAAAAATAGCCTTCTACCTAGGAAAAAAATTCTTCTTAGTTGCTGGCCCTCAGACTAGGAGCCAGCGTATTTTCTGCTATCAGATTAGAACTAAACCACTGGCTCCCTTCAGTTCCTTGTTTTCTTTTTCAAATTAATTTGAAAGTTTTTATTAGTACATGTTTGCAGTACACGCACTATATGACCATCTTCGGGAGCAGGTACCTGTACTCACTCAGCTGATCATGAGACCCACGGCCTTCCTCCTAATGACAGGCAGCTCCTTATAAGAAAATATTTTCTATCCATACGTTCATGCCCTTAGTGCTGTTTCTCTGGAAAATGTCCACACATTCTTTCCTTTGTCTCTGTCTCTGTCTCTCTCTACACACACACACACACACACACGCATGCACACAGTGTCACTGGGCACTTACCTCTCCGCCCCAGCAGCCCACAACCTATCTTCTACCGTCTGCACTTCCAGGTGAATGCTGGCTACAGAGGGATCCACTGCCAGGAATGGGCACTGAGTGAACTTTTTACTTCTTTGCTTGCTGAATTTGGAGCCTTTAAGACTTTTATTTCTTCTGTGAAAATTTTCACTACACACACAAGTGTAAGAAGCGAGTCTACTACTCCTACAGCGGCATGCACACTGGGAAGGGAAGAGCGGTTGAGATCTACAGTGATCGTTTTGTTTTTCTGGTACACTATGGTATAGCTGAATTACAAAGAAGTATTAGTGAATTTTTTAAGTTTTCATACAAAATAAAAATTATGAAAACATTTTGAAAATGAAAAGGCATTTAGTCATCCACGTAATTCTCTAATGCCTCTTGAAAGGCAAAATATATGAAATGTATAAATAAAAATTGGCTTTGGTCCTTTTTTGGTTTGTTGCCCAATTTGTTAAGGTTTGGATTGATCTTTTAAAAGTCTCTGGCTTGCAGGCGTATGGTAACTTGTTAAAAACAACATTATCATGCTCTGACATCAGCGATAAACTTGAAGAAACCAAAACAATTTGGTTTCTGTGTGGATCTATTGAAATGTCTGGAGTCAAAGAAGTGGTTTCTATTTCAAGGCTATTTAGAAAACAAGGTGTAGGTGTTTACTTAATAAGAGGAACAAATCAATAGAAACAAAACCCATTGCTATGATCCTAGTCACACTGCCTGTGGGGACTGGAACGCTTAGGGTAACCTACTGTTCTGGAAGGGCCACTCAACTCTGTTGTGTACACGGATCATAGTTCAGAAATTTTAATTTTTTTGAAGTAAATTGTTCTACTTTTTAAGTATCTCTAGCCCTTTTTTATGAGTTAAAATTTGATGGGTTTTCTTATTTGTAACGTGATTAAATTTCCTTGCAAACTGCTGAAACAGAAAAAGAACACTGTGTCTCCACTTAAAACTGAAGGAAAACTACTTTGACATTTATAGTTGCCAGACAAAGTCCTTTTTTTAAGAGTAAGAAAATGGTGCAAAATGTAGAGCTGTAGCAATAAGGAAAGAAAATAACCATGACCCCATATATTGACTATTAAATCAAATTCACAGGTCAGAATAAGAGTTAGGAACCGCCCCCATACGCAGATTTCTCAGTGAAGTAAATTTCAGATCTTGGCTTGGTTTCTATTTTTGTTAGTAATGAAAATAATGAAAAATTATCTTTGTGTTACACTCTCATCTAAGTGGATAGTTTCTTTTCTCTCTTTTTACAGTTCTATTGAAGAATCTTATTGATTTGCTACCTCAAACAGAAGCTTGCATTGTGACAGAATAGATTCGTCACTAAAATGCTAGAAATTGTATGCTATCAGCAGACGTAAATGTGTGGGTCTGAAGGCAATTGTTCGTGAAAGAAAGAAATAGAAATGCATGGTGCTCCTTCCCTGACAACCAGGAGAGCTCAGCCTTGCCAACCCAGTCTCCACCATCTTGTTCTAAAATGGATTTTGGAAATCCCCTTTGGAGGTACATTATGGATACTCCATGTGTCTTTTTCACATTATAATAGAATTTATTCATTCAGAATCCCATAGCAAGGCTTGTTGCTTCTGACTTTACTGGACAACACAATAAAATATATTTAGAAAACATTCAGAAATGGAGTGACTATGATCACACTGATGTGGGGGGAATGTTTCCTCCTTTAGCGTGGAGCAGTGAGTATATAGAGACTATAAGACTTTAAGTGACTCTAATCCAATATCAAAAGAATAAAGGAGGGGAGGAAGGAAAGAGGGGGAGAGATGGGGGAGGGAGGGGAGGGGAGGAAGGAGGGGAGGAAGGGGAGATGAGAGAGACAGAGGAGGAAAGGGGAAGAGAGTAAGAGAGAGGAGAGAGAGAGCAAGGAGGGAGGAAGGAGAAAAGGAAGAAAGCAAAGGAAGGAAAGAAGAAAAAGGAAAATCTCTTTATTTAGATTTTGCTAAATTTAATTTTTAAAGAATTTCCAAAGAAGTTCTCTATTCCTTCACCATTCATCCTCTATTGACACTGCCATTCAAATTGGCGTATTTTGTGTTCAAATACTAATTTGGGCCAGTAGGAATCAACATTTCTCTATGATGTAGTAAGGTTATGATATAGCTGTGGGTGGAGGTAGAATTTCATGAGAAATATCACTTCTTATAAGTAAGACAAAAATTCATAAAGGTAATCAGAATTGTCAGTTCACAAACTCACGGCCTTCATCCACTCAGAAATCTAGAAACGGACTGAATGAAAATGATCTATATGAACTAGCTTAAATATGTCAGAGGGCTCGCTAAGTTATCTGTAGTACACTAACCATGCAATACTCCCAGAAGGTATATTATCAGTGCGAGGATTTCTGTTTTTGATTAGCCAAGCCACTTCTAACTTCCTATTGGACTCAGTAGATTTTTACCCTTGGAATTTGTGTAAACTGTGTGCAGTTTAGAAGACTAAAATGGAGAATTGTGCCTTTAGAGTCATTTCTCTATTACATAAACATGTGACACCACTTCTCATCTTTGCTGCTGCTGAAGGAACAAATATTTGTGAATAAGCAGCAATAATGGGATTAGGTCCAGGAAACTTTAATAGATGTATTTTTAAAAATGTATCTGACCTTGGACAAGTTATTTAATGAGTTTAAGTTTCCTTATCAGGAAATCTTGTGATTATATTTTTAAAATATTCTATCTCACCCCACTGTATTTTTTTGAAATGAAACAATCAATAAGAAATGTACACTGTACGTTTGAAAACTTTAGTATTATTTCCCCTTCAACACCTCTTCCTTCTCTTCCCCTCTTTCATCTTTTTCTCAGTATTATTATTATAGCAACATGGCTAAAATTCTATTCTTTTTCCTACTTACCAAATAGATGGCCTAAACCTGAGTGTATTTTATTTAAAACCATTTCACTTAATCATTGTTCAAAACTTCCCTTTCTGAAGATGAAATTATAGAACTGGTGCGCTGGAGAAAATACAAGTATTCCTACTGCATATTTGATCCTTCTCAGGTAGAACATCTGCTGCCTTCTGGATATCCGGGGAGAACTTCTTAAGAATTAGATCAAGGCAGTTGGGGGAATCCACTTTGCTGACCATGTTATTTTAAATTTCTTATTCATATAGATTTAACAGCTATTTAACTATCTCAAAGCAGAGACAAAGCCAGTGAACTCATAATAGATCCATAAAGAAATTCTGGTGACTTCCTAAGATTCTGTTATTGGGAAGAGCCCTGTTGAAATGGTTTCTAAACAGTGATGAGGAAGAAGCTTATTTTCTTTTAAATTATGTTTTTTATCTTTTTGGAAGGTGCTCCTCCCCTAATCTCTTATTCATAGAAATCCTTCGGGGTTTATGTTTGCCTTTCTAAACATTCCAGGATTCTGGAGGTTCTATGGTCATAATGTTGTTATTGAATTTATAATGAAATATTAAATTAACTCTATTTGAATATTTCTCCCTAATGTGCCCATTCATTAAGAAAAACTACATCATTAGTATTTGTGGAATCCATTTCTATCACACAGTTCCAGGTACCTGTTACATCAGCATGTGAATGAGTCAATGGTTATTTCAAAACCAAAACCTACTGTCTGTATCAATTCTGTTTGGTCATTCCATCTTTCAGTTTAGAGAAGTGCAAATGGTCTGGAGTTGTTTTATTTTTACATTAAATTCTACTCTGTAATGCTGGTACTGTTTGATGCTAGGACATTCAGAAGTGTAAGATTTTTCTGTGTACTCTGATATCTGAACTATTTGTTAGTGATGTTAATAATAAAGCTGAAATAAACAACTAATACATAACTAGTGATTTGAGAAATTTCTGACTTCACATTTTAAAATAATTTAAATTACCAATAAGATTTGATATGGTGTTGGCACCAAGTGTTCTGCCAAGTTAGTAATTAGAATGAAAGTTGATTTTATGTATCAAAGTACTTCCTTTCCAAATAAATACACACTTGGACACACTAGCAATTGATATTCTACACATTTTTGAAGTCAACCAAGAAGCATTTAGTTGGAATTGTAGACAGAAAACCATTAAATATATTTAAGTGGTCTTGGCAAAGTCACTGTAAATGGAGATTGTCAGTATAAAATCCAACATCTATTGTGATGAAATTTGCCATGATATTTTAAATATGAAGCACTTAGTTCATACTAATCCTTTTTAAAAGGCGTGCAACCCTGTGTCCATGTGTCTATTATTTGTAAATCTTTCACTGGAAAGACAAGTAACACATGCCACAATGGCCAAGTTCACTTTCTAGCCCAAACAGGTTCATTTTACAGTGTTTGTGGTGAATATATCAAAAGCATTCAGTGATCTGAGGAGCATGCATAGGACTCTACTGACTTACAACTTGAACTGTACAAACACAGTACACAGGTTCCCCTTGGAAGTGTGGGGAGTTTCCTTCCTTCTTACTTGCTAAATAGTGGTCCGTGCAGAAACCACCTTGAGGCATGAATGCCTCACAAGGAAAGCCAAGTCCTAGAAGGATAAGTGATGGCGAGGGACCCTTTTAAGAAGGGCTTAAAGGGGGGCAGTGAGTGAGAATCTTGGAATTGAGACAAAGTTACAAAAGCTGTTAAGTATACAAACACCAGATACAGCAAACATCATGTGGGTACTTTTGCTTCCTTTTTTCCCCTAACGTTTTTCTCTCCACTTCCTGAGAAGGGAAAGAGGAAATGGGTAACAGTCAGGGGCGTACTTCCCTCTTTTCATGCATGTCCTTGCTGAGGTTGATTTGACAGAATGTGACCCTGTATGAAGTGAATGTTTTTGATAACTGGATATTTATGTTCTCCTGTGGTTTGAGCAAAACAAGACATTGTAGCTACTGCTCTCTTTAACTAAAATGAGGTTAAGACACTTTGCAGGAACCACTGATTGTCTTTGGTAGTATGATGTGACTCCTCCGTATTCCAGGGCAGGAAGTAAGGAAGCTGATGCTCTGGTGTCCAAGTGGGACACGGGGCTGTAGCCCCTGGACTAGAGCATCAGTATCCCTATCATTTATTTAATCTTCTATGGTTTTATTAGCTCTAGGGAATCTACTGGAAAATAATCACTGCAAATTGGTCAGTATTTGGTCCAAAGATGTTTAAAAATATCTCCCAAATTATACAAGATTGGATACAATAATGAAGCAAGAATTCAGTTTGCTTTAAAAAAAAAAAAAAGGAGGGAGGATTCCAGGTAGACTGCTATTGTCATACTGTTGTGGCCTTGTTTCCAGGCAAGCCAAGTAGACACAGATGGTAAGACACTAAGAATACAGTGTCATGGCAAGAATAATAGTGCTAGGAATAATCTACATGTCATGTTTAGACATCTTGGTACAATGGCTCTTTCGGTGGAACACATCCACCTTTCATTACACCACTAAGACACTAGGATAATAAGCTGCATGGTGAGGCCACTCTTAAGCATCCAAAGGCCACATGCTTGTGTGTAAAGATGCAAAGATGTGTGTACATTGTGCACACATGAACACAGTTACAGTAAGCTTTGTGCTGTTGCAGAGGAAGAGAAGAGATAGGAGGCAATGGCAGACAGGACAGGAAACAGATTTCAGTGTACGTTTAGTTCAGTGAGGATACTAAAAGGATCTAAATATGGCTGTGAAGGAGATAAGTGATGGATGAACACTGCTTTCTACCACTTTCCTCTGCTAGTTAAAATTCTTCTCTTTAGCTAAATAAATAATAGTGTTCCACTCTGGGAGAAATAGAGAGAGAGAGAGGATTTCCTTTGATATTTGGAGAGAGCAGAACTGGATTTGGATCTACACTTTAGGGTAGGTGGATGTCTTGGTTACTTTTCTCTCGTTGCTGAGACAAAATACCCAGTGCCCAAAATGAAGGAAGGGAAGGTTTATTTAGCTTACAGTTTGTGGAGGTTTCAGTCCAAACTTGGCTGATTCAGAGGCAGAGTGGCACATGGCAGAGGGCAAACTGTTCAGGGTAGCAGAACACAACAAAAACAACCAGCAAAAGGGAGGAATGGCAGGCAAGCAGCCTGTCTCCTTCCCTTACACTGTAAACAGCCTACCCCCACCAAGGGTCTGTGTAGCTCTCACAAAGTCTCCATGCCATAGTTAACCTTTTAAACTTCCCAAATTAACACAATAAACAACATCCCAGAGGGGCAAGGGCATGTCCTTTTTACCTCAAGATTTACAACTTCTGAGTTACTTAGCCAAACCTCTAGACTCCCCAAGTTGACACAATGTTTCAACCATAACAGTGGATAAAAGAATAAATATGCAATGTCACATGGAACCAGCGAGCAAGAGAATATTTTGCAGCCTCTGATTGGGCATTCCAATTTTAGGTAACAGAAATATAAATGAATGAGAGAGACAGCTTGCATTATCTGAATCAAGGTTATCTTTAGTAGGAGTAAATAATTTATGTTTTCTAACCTAAAAATATAGATTATAAGTAATAATAACCTGAAGAAATTTATATTTTTTAGGAATCCTGTCAAGTATACTACCGTATTTGTTCAAAAGAAAAATATTAACAAACTCACTTGGGCAAGAGTCGAACATTCCAGTAGTCTCCAGTCAACAGAATCATTTCATCAAAAAGATGAAAACCGGCTAGCTACTCCAAACAAGGAACAAGGTAGAAACGAAGCGAGGGAAAAGGTGAAACTCAACATACAACAAGAAAATACTCCACCCTCTTGTCCCTAAATTATAGTTAAGCTAATAGACATGTTGAGATTTTGCACACAAGTGTTTGTTGGACAGCAGAAGAGCTAGAAGAATTGGGCTTTAAAATGACACAAGTGAAATTGTTTCAACAATTTGGAGTAAGAGTGTATAGAGTGAGAGAAGAAGAAATTGTTCAGACAGAAATTCCACCAGCTCTGCAGAGGGGATAGTCTGAGTTAGGGTTGGCTGTCTCCACGTGGTTCTCAACGAAAGATGATTGATAGTAAATTTGGAATTATGTTAGTTATTTGGTTTCATTATATATAAAAATTTATTTATTCATGTACTTATATATAGTTGAGATCTGCCTAAAGTGTCTTTGCATTTTTGTGGCACTAAAATTTGTTACAAAAAACCTAAAAGTGTAGAGATAGACTTGATTTGCATTTACTATAATATTTCATGAAAATAAATTATCCATTTTACTTCTCAAGAATTTCATTTGGTTGTTGTTTCAATTTAGTTTGGAATTATATTGCATATTATATTAATCAGCCATGCACCTAGATACTTGTCTGACTATTTCCTTTGGGAAAATTCTTGTTGATATCCTGCCCTGGTTTGGATTTTAAATGTCCCCCTGAGGCCCATGTACTAAATGCTGACTAAAGTATATAACAACACATAACATCTTTATTTTATTTTATTTTTATTTTTATTTTTATTTTTTTACATAACATCTTTAAAACCCTTGATACTTATTGACAAATACTTTCCAGAAACTTACTATGTAGTTCTCTCACTAAAGGATAGAAAATATCCTTTTAACTCCCACATTCACTGGAAAGGAACAGAATCAATTCTGATGTTTGCTAATGTGTTGTAGCAGAAATTGTTATTTAAATTTGAATATTAAGGAACTCAAGCAATATGAGTTTGTTAGTTTTTTGGAGAATCTCAGTGGCATTCTAGCTGATTTATATGATCTTTGTGTAAGGATATTATTTGTATAAAATATTAATAAATGATGAATATTAGTGAAAAGTTTCAGATATGCTACCTAGGGATTATAGAAGCATTACTATTTTGAAAGGGTTTCTGTGAGAGTTGAATGAATTAATTTATTTACAGCCCTTATAAGAATTCCTTGCATTTACAAACTGCTGTGTGTGTTAGTTTTTCAATATTGTTAGTACTTCACTTGAAAATTCATCAACTGTGGAAAATAATTCACAGAGTTTTAAAGAGAGCTTAATAACCAGAGGGAAGAGCTGCAATGGAAATTTTACTGGTGTATTACTTATTTCAAAAACTCAGAATAGATTTTAAGAAACAACTTCAATTAAACTATGCTGCCTCAAGTGGGCAGAGCACCTAGGGTCCCACAAGCTCAGTTTACCCTTTGGCCCTAGTGTGGCACATCTTCAAGGCATCTTGAAGGGACTCTCAGTGCCCTTGGACATCTGGATTAAATACAGCTGCCTAAGATCAAATCACTTATTATAAAAAAGACACAACCAACCCAGAGAGGCAATTAGCTCTCAGTAATAAAAGAAGCTACAGAAAGTACCATATGTCTTATTATATATTTTCTTTGTGGCTAAAATAGAGTTAAAAACAAAATCCATCTAGTAGGTTCTCCAAGAATAGGAAATAAAAAATGATTATTTCAAAATGTTTTAGAAGGAAGAAAACAAGAATGATTTCCCCAGTCATTGTTTCATAATTTCAAGAATGATACATATGTGAAGGATCTAGATGTATCTTTATTGTAGCGATGCTACAGTATTGACAGAATTACACCTTAAACTCTAACTGTATAAGTGTACTTAAAATACTAACTCATTAATGATTCATATTTAAAACACAGACCTTTCAGAAATATAAGTTATGTGGCTCTACATGGCACTGATATAAAGAAAACTGAATATCAGAAAAAACATCTCAAGCAGTGCGATATTTTTCCTTTCCCTAGGGGACTAATGATCAAGCATTTTGTACCTTCCTTGTTATTGCTTAATTTTATTTTTATTCTCATTGTACACAAAACAAATTACTTAAAAAATTAGTCTTTTTTTTTTACTTTCCCCAGTCTCTCAATATTTATTTCCACACTTCTTACAAAAAAGGGATATTTTAGATGACAAATTTTTATCTGAATGCTGCATACAGTACCAACCAACAAACAAAATGCTAATTTGTAACGAGCTTGGTATGCTTTATTTTTGCTTTCTCTCTTCAGTTTGTTTTGTAAGATCATTATACAGCTTATGCTTTTTGAACCCTGGGAAACGTAAGCAGGACTTTATTCTTTCCTTGAATTTAAGAGTTTAACTACATGCGCATAACAATGTGCAGTCCATCTTTATGCAAATAGTTTTAAAAGGCAGTGTGCCTGCAGGGTTGTTTTATGGCATTATTAGGTTTTATATCTTTGCAATCAACAGCTAACATAGCCATGTAAATTCATGAGAGATTTTTCCATTGAAAACCAAACAAGGTCACCTGCTTTTGAAGATCAGACTGAGATAAAAGTGACACTGGCTCTACAACACTGAAAACAGTGGCCACGGCCTCCGCTAACAAAGACATATTGATTCCATCTTTGCAAATCTCTCTCCCTTCTTCCCTTCTCCCCTTCCTCCTCCCTTCCTTCCCTCTGCACATCTGTATTTCTAATCTGATTCTAAGGAAAGAAGTTTGAACCAGCTGTGCCAACATCTATTCATACTATTTCCTTTTACAGAAGTTTCTCCAAAACATCAAAATATCTTAAAACTTGCTTTGTATCCACTGGCCATAATTAGCTTGCTCAAACCCCACATTTATGCCCAGATTTAAGTGTGCATCTTATACACTTCGATGTGACTGTAGCATACACTGCATGCCATGTATTCTAGAATAGAACTGTAACATTTTAAAGATGAACCGGTCAATATAACAAAGCTTCTGTTACTTTTTAGGGGGTGTGGCTTTCTTTCACATGTCTCTTCTTCCCCTTGTTATAGTGACATTTAAAAAAACTATATATAAAATGAAGCTTCCATTTACTTAAACCTATGCGTTGTTTTGTATCAGTGCAATACGTTAGTGCTAAGCCATCCTTTCTGGACATGTACCTCTGGTATGCTGATCACTATCTAATAGAGAGTGTACACTAGCTGATCCAGAGTTTAATTCATGACTTTCTCCTTCCTAAGCCTGGAATTCCTATACACTGGAACATTCCTGTTATTATTCCACGTTATAATAATTCCAGTAAACCCTACGCTCTCCACTTTGTGGATTTTCCAGTTCATTCTCATCAACGTTACACCTAGGTACTATTACTTTTCCCACGGAAACTGAGGCAGATTACACATAAATTGCTTGTCACAGTCTACGCACTGATACTGTACAGAGCTGAAATTCAAAGGCAAGGCAAGTTCTCATCTATGTAGTCATGAACCAGTACAGAAACTCAAGAGCACTTGTCCCTCTTCTGTTCTTAACAAAAGAAAATGGAACAAAACATACAATATAGAAAAGTAGGAGCTGAGTAGTGACATTTATTTAAGTGTTTTTACCAGCTCTGATTAAGTTCTGAAGTTCTTTTAGTGCTGATAGAGGCCCTAAAGGAGAGTGATAAATGCACTTGCTTTGTACTGGAAATACTGGCATTTATCTTTTATCCCTTATTTTGATAGTTAAGAATGCAATTAGAAAAATTACAAAGTAAGGCTAAGAACTTCACCTCCTTGAGACTTGATTGAGGAAATAAAAAATGTTCTTTTACTTCTATCAAAATCACGGAAGGGCTATGACTCACTACATACATAAATTCAGATTAAAGTGTAAAGCATAGAATTAAGTATCATGAGTGAGATAAAAATTTCCCTTTAAAAATTTTCTGAAAATCTTTAAAAATGATTTAGAAATGGATTTAAACAGGTGTGTAGTCAGTACCAAGGATTAACTATGTTTATAAATTCTGTCTCTTTCTGTTTCTCTCTGTCTCTCTGTCTCTCTCTGTCTCTGTCTGTCTGTTTTTCTCTTTTTCTTTCTCTCTTTGCCATACCAAGGGATTGAACCCAGGGCCCTTACAACTATATCCCTAGTCTTTTTTTTTTTGAGAAAGTTTCACTAAGTTGCTAAATTGCTCAAGCCTACTTAGCTAGCTAGACTGCTAAAATAACAGGTATGGCCAGCACGTCTAATTTAGAGTTTGTCATTTCTGAAAGAGTTTAGAAATGAACGTGGCCAGGGATATGGCTCAGCGCCTGCTTGGCAAGCATGAGATCCTGAGTTTCATTCCTGGTACCCACAAAAAAACAAAGACAAACAAAACCAAGAAATGAAATAAGAACCTCTTTTAAAGTCAAAATTCATTTTCCTACCTTCATTTGCTGAGGATGCCACTGTTTGGAATTTAGTAGGTGTCAAATCAGACATTTGTAGATTTTATTGAAAACTATGTATCCAGACATAATGTATTTTGTTGTTTTATATTTTCATAATTGTACATAACTGCTATCAGTCTGTGTTAAGTACATTAATCTTACAACTTAATGTTCCATTCTACTTTGTGTATTTGAACTCTTTCTGTCCAGTGCAATATTTCTGTTGCAATGTACAACTGTATCACAAGTCTACATTCTTCTAATGAATAACACATCAAATGATTCCAAATTTGGGGGTTTTAATAAGCATCTTTACATGTGGCTTCTCATAGGCCCATGGTAAATTTCTTTCCACGTTTACCCAAGATTGGAAGAATGGCACGTTTCAAGGCATAGTCCTTAACTGGACATGCACACCTTATTTCAACTAAACTGTCATGTTTACTCCCTTGTTCCCTGCTCTGAATACTTTGCAAGCATCTTGGTTCCAAAACACATATTGAAACAGTCAAAGGTCGGGATCAGAGCACTGTTAGAATTTGGGTCTGGAATGTTCTCCAAGGCCCTTGTGTTGAAAGTTTGGTCCCCAAGGGCAGCGATGTTCAGGTGTTGGACCTGGAGGAAACTGGATCATGAAGACATTAACCTCATTGGTGAATCAATCCACTGATGATTTCAAAGTTGCGTGGGCTATTAGGAAGCAGGGCTTCGTTTGAGGAAGCAAATCACTGGCAGCAAGTCTTTGAGGGGTGTAGTTCATCTTGGCCCACCCACCCTCCTTCCCAGTTTCCCTGATGTTCTGCATAACCTCAGGCCCAGAAATAATTCAGTCAAGTGACTGTGTCAGCCAAAATAAACCTTTCCTCTATTAAGTTGATATTTTCAGGTGTTTTGTCACAGTAACAGAAAGCTAACACAACTATTTTGGTTTCAAGGAGTTTTGGATGAATAGTTTCTGTGGGTACTAAAGAAAATAACACTTCAAGTAGTCTTACTTGGCCACTATAATTCATTTTCAGCAAGTATTTCATCATTGCATCTTTCATTTAAGGATTATCAATTCAATGGACAACCTGCAACTATCAAACTGGAAACACATGTTTGTGTGGTGCTCATCAATTCGATTGGCTGGAGAGATCTGGAAAGCTCACTGTTGGGCAGGTCTGAGTAGGGCAGGGGATGGGAGACACAACCTACAGGACAACATCAGATCCTTTGCCCCTTCCCTTTTGGCTCTTTCTGTCTCTTACTTTCTGTCGGCCATGAGTGGAGTTTTCCTCCACTGTGCCTTTCCACCATGATGCTTCTGCTGTGGAGTCTATTAGACATGAACTGAAATTTGAAACTGCTGGGTACAATACACCTTTTCTCCTTTAAGTTGTGTTTGTCGGGTATTTCGTACTTTGTCGCAGCAGTGGAAAAGCTGACCAATACACTTCACGAGTTTTGGTGATCTCAACGCTTACTTCCCTCCTTAATAGCATACAGTGTGTGCCTCTCATGTTTTATCTATAATGAACTCTCTGTAACTCCCAATCTGTGCGTTATAATTTACTGTCTTCATGCTTTATTAGCGCTGCATCCTCTGTCCTCCCTGAAAAGGCAATCCTTTCTTCTTGGTGAAAAAATGTTCAATATCTGCGGGTTTAAACCCTTTGTGACTACTTGTTCTTTCCCTTCGCATTGTACTTCTGCTCTAATTAAATAGAAATTGGTTTTAGGATCAGAATAGACAAAAATGTTCCCCAAAATAAAAGCTTAATATGTTCCCATTAGTCATTTTAATTCGATCTGAAGGAGCCAAAGCAATCAACGTAGCCATACACAGCCATTCAGCAGTTGAACAGGGAGATCAAGCAATATTTCAGGGCTACTTCATGTGTCACGAGTGCTCCATTGCAAAGCTGAAGTGGGCGGGGGCTGGGAGCGAAGCTCCTCCTCCTTCCTTTTGCCATCCTTTGTATTTGCTTGTCAGCATGCCTGCCTGGACATATGTGCTAAGCCATAAATGTGCTGCAATTTCAGAAGTTGGTAATTATCAATTCTGTAAACGAGGTACTACGTATGAATCTAGCTTAGCATGTACCATAATTCCTTATGTTTCAGACGACAGCACTGCAAGAAAATAAAATCAAACTTTTAATTCCCCACTATCTTTTTCCAAGTTTAATTATAGGCAAGGATGTATTCCCCCTCATGAATCATGATGAAATACTAAATCCAGTACCCCAGGATGTGACCGTATTTGTAAACAGATCTTTAAAAATGTCGATTAAGTTTATAATGATGTATTTATGGTTAGTGCTACTCCAGTATGATTAGTGTCTTATAAGAAGAAGCAATCTGAACAAGAGACTCAGGGATGTGTGAGATTAGGGAGAGACCACATGTACACATAATGTAGAGGGGGCTATCTGCAAGCCAGGAGAGAGGTTTTTGATCTTGAACTTTTAAATCCAAAATTGTAAGAAAAGACATATTTGTTATTTAGGTCATGCCATCTGTATTATTTGTTTTGGCCACCCTAGCTGAGTAATGGACATAAACTGGCATCTCATCCTGAACCTTGGGCAGTTTCCCATAATTCCTCACTTAGAAGTCTATTTCTTTCCTTAGCTGGTGAGCCTCACTGACGCTTTCTTGAGCATTCAACATGAGACTGCCCCTTTCCTTCTAGTGCAGCCATGTATGGTCCTCTCATAACCTGTAAGTTTTCATGCAGTTGTTCATCATCTTAGAACCTACTAGCCCCCGTCCCCCATGTACAACCAATGTTGTCATTAGAATTTAACCTACTAGAAAGCAGATATTTGTGTGTGCTTTGTACACTGCCTGGTAACTGTTACCTAAAACAATACCTGTCACAAAATGCTCCTTTGCAAACATTTGTTTTTGAAAAGACTTGTTTAAGGACTAGGTCAGTTCCTTGGTGCTGTGACACAACACTGAACACCCACAATTTAGAGAAGGAGAGGTACATTTTGGCTCACAGTTCTTAGAGACTCAGTCCATAGTTAGCTGAGTCCAAGGAGGAATGCTCCATTGAAAGCTCATAAAGGGAAACCTGCTAATAGGATCCAGGCAGGAAACAGAGCTCTTCCAGGTCACAGTCTCAGTGACCCAGCTCTAACCTGGGCTCACCTTCTGACAGCTTTTGAGTTCTTTAAATCCAATCATCTTCTAAAAGCCCAACTCTGAAAGTATGAGGCCTTTGAGGGGCATTCTAAACCTTAACTATGACACTCATCATATGTTTGTACAGAGCCAATGCATACCTAGATACGTACTTTGTAAGTTTTATGCACACACTGGCAGAAGACACAAGTCTCCTTGTGTTAGAGATGATGGGCTTCTTTACTCACAGCACAACGTTCATGTTTGTATCAGTTCCCTACTCCCACACGTCGTGGAGGCAATGCGGTCAGCAGATGATGTGCAGACGTGGTAAGTTTCTCTCATAGTTAAAAGGAATTCAAAGGCTGAAACATTTACAGTCTTACAAAGGGAGCTCCTAGAAAATATACATACATTTTTATTTGGAGGGAGACATTATCCTTACTATAATCTGAAGAGCAAACAAAGCTGCTTTTTATCTCAAATAGAAATACTATAAATTCTAAGATGATTCTCATACAAATATATTTGTAAGATAGTGAAAGATATAAAGGTGCTGTAAGTAATACAGAAAAATAAACAGTCCATGAAGAATTTACCCTCAACATGGTGACATTTTTGTTATTATTCTTATGCATTTTAATGAATTGAGAGATGACTGTCCAGCACCCACAATCCTCATGGTCCTTCTTTACAATATTCATTATGTGGTTTGTAAAAACTCATATAATTATGTGTACAGTTTTCCCTGAACTTTATCCTAAATTCCAATTTGATTTACCATGTTAAATAACTCATTCAAAAAATACATGCTGAATAGTGCTACATACTGTACTAGCAACAAAGGATAAAATAGTGAATAAAAGAGGTAAACGTCCCTTCTTTAGGGGTCGGTCAAGTAGCTAACAAATAAGCAGTAATATTATTTTAGAGGCTGTTAAGTATCATTAAGTAATGATGGGGAGTTATGTGATAGAGAATGATCTAGCATTTGATAACATCAGGTGCAAGTATCAGTAAAATGCCATCTTAGAAGCTGGAATTGAAGCAGGATGAAAAGAGAATAGTGACAATTAGAGGGAAAGAACACTCAACGGAAAGAAAATAGCTAGTGCAAAGATCCTGGGGTGGATCTTTATATACAGGAAGGAAATGGGTGTGGCTAGAACAATATGAAGGGAAGAAAAGCATTTGGAAACAAAGAGGCAGATAAAGCCAAAACCATGTAAGGTTTTCACATTAATAATAGTGAAGAGTTTGGATCCTACTCTAAGTGTGATGAGAATGATGGTTCTGAGAAAAAAAGATTTCAGTTTGGGCTGGCTGAGAATAGGATGATAACTGTGAAAATAAGACAAATGGACATTTGGGGCATTTTGAAACTGGATCTGATAAAATGATTTTCTGTGTCTCTATGTAACTGAGTCTAATTTTACCCTCAAGAAGCTTGCGTTCATTTTTAACTCTGTTGCATGTTGATACCAATATATTTCTAATCATAAATCAGATTTTATTTATGTTATTTTATAGAGTTTAATTGGTTATGTCATGCAAATTATATCATAATAAGGGGAGAAGCCAGAACAAATGGAATAGTTTTCCTTAAAAAAGACTATTGTTTGATGCAAGGAAGCAATTGTCAAATAATGATTCTCAAACCCTAACAATAGTACAAGGACTGGAAGCACAGTAGCATAGCTATTCTGCTTAGTAGCACTAATTTAGCAGATATTTACACAATGGGTATTACGTACATTTAGGACAAAGCAGAGATTCTTCTTAGGTTATTTATGCTATCAAAATCATGAAATTATAAATACTTCTTCAATTCATATACTGGACAGTTAATTTTGAAGAAATATATAGTGTTTTATAAGATTGTGGCAATATGCTAAAGGCTATAATGCAACAATCAGATGAAATCAGGAAATAAAGTTCCTATATATTTTTCCCAAACGTGAAAGTGACAGGGAAACCTCAGAATATCACTAAATATGATTTTAAATAATTTAATCTTCAATGTCTGCAACATTATGTTGTTTTATTTTATCTTTATTTAAAAACATGTAACTATATTTATAGAATTGACAAGCTAAAAACTTCAGTGTAAAAACCATTTGTTTTATTGTCTAACTTTTTTTATTCCCTAAAAACAGTGACTTGACCAGAGGCAAGGTGATTACATGAATTTTTAAGGGTTAGTGTAATGAATTAATATGATACTAAATTATAGATATATATAGGATAAGTATTTTGATGTCATCATTACAATGTGCCTTTCACAGATTTTATCAGTCAACACAACTGATAATTTAGAATTTAAGTATAATTTTTAAAATGCAGACCTATGCTCTCCAATTTATTTTCATGTTAGATTAATATTTTGGAATGTGGATTGTAGGCCTAATAACTGATTAGTTGACATTTATTCATGCTGTGCCATGATGTTGAAAAGCTTACTGTTGACATATATGCTGAAAGCACAAGAGAAGTTTTGATGAACTTAGTAAGCTAATTTTAATGAAGACCATATTGTTACTTCAAGGATAAAAAATAACTTATTTTCAACAGTTTGAGACTTCCATGCTCAGCATGTGTGAAGATGATGTTATTTACCAAAAATGTACTTTGGTGCTATTTCATCTAATATAATTTACCATGTGAAATATGAGATTTATTTGTGTACTTCCACAGCTTATTGATAACATAAAAACCAAGCAAGATCCTTACTCTAGGAGAATTATGAATGTTGTGAAATGTATGTTATATACTTGGGGATTTTTATGCATATTTATTTGTGTGGTTCTGTTTGATTTGGCTTTAAGGAAATAGATGTTCCTTGATTTTAAAACTTCCAAATATAACTTATTAACTGATTTGTAAGAGCAGTATAATGATGCTGTTTTTATATATACATTAAGGAATTTGAGAAACTTGTTAAACTGATTGTCAATTTCATTTTTTGAGAGTGCAAAGACTGATTCTTGGTATGTTAGAACTGACTGTTTTACTGACTGTTTCCTTTGTTCTTAAATATTATGTAACTTATCCAGTAGTAACAAGGAATAAGAGGAAAGGATGAAATCTAAATAGCTTTCTAAATCTGAGGTTTGTGCTCTTCATAATACTTGACTAAATGGAGACATTCTGAAAATGTTCAGAGCGGAGTGGTAGTTTTTGGATGTCTTTTCCTAAATAATCTGTTTTAGAAGAGGAAGGTGAACTTCTGTTTTTTGTGTATAGTGATGCTCATGGCACGTTTGATGTATGTAATTTCTAATTCTATCTGATCTTTCAAATAGATATGAATACAAAATGCAATGTAAGTAAATGACAGAAATGTTTGGGAACTACAGACAGGTGATGTTATTTGACTTTGGGCCTGATGTATGATGGAATTGGTTACACGAAGGAATGGGAAAACAGATGTGAAGACAAATCAGAATAATATGAAAAAAGCAAAGGAAGAAAGTGCAAGACAACTGAGTTTTTCTCTGTTAATGGATTTTAGAAAGTGTGAAGTGGGGTGACTGAAAGGAAGCTCAGACTGTAGCTTGAGACCAGGCTGATGAGGGTCTGCTTTAGTTCAAAAATCAAAAATCAAAGGTTGTTTTCATTATTAACTCTGATTTCATGTATATTCCCTGTCAAGCATCCTAATAAATATTGGCTGGTAAATATGGAGCGCATAAAGAAATAACAGATAGACACTCAGAAGAATCAATATATACTGGTAGTTATTCACCAGGTAAATACATTTTAAATATGAAACCTTAAAATAAAATGTCTTAGACATTATTTTATTGTTCATGATTTTTCCATATACTTCATTGTCCAATTTTCACTGGAACCATGTAGCATGCTTGAATAGGCACATGGTAACTTTTCAATAAATATTTGTGGAGCAAATGGACTTTATGCACCTCTTTCCTCTGAACAAAAAAGTGTGCTGGGAATCATTAATGCACATGCCATCATAACGATTTACTATAAATATTTAAATTTATTTTCTTTTATCTCATTCTATACCCAGAGTTGATTGCTTTTCAGCTCATAAGTGAAAGGTCACCACTTATAAGTAGAGGAAAATGAAATTGGTGACTCATAAACACATTTATTTAAATGGAACCAGGGCAGCAAAATCTAATTCCATATATAATATTGTGAATTATTCATGCTTTTTTATAGAAGTGGGCCACAAGCATTTGATGACATTTTGTAGATTCTCACATTTTTATTGTACAGTCTTATTGTGTGGCAGGTTTACAGAAACTTCACAGGTGTTCTAAAAGCCATAAACACTAAGACATTAACCCCTCAGTACACAGTGTTTTAATTACAATTGTATCTTTAAATAGCCTAATTAGTTGACACATCTTGGATTACACAGAAAACCAAAGAGCTAAATTATTTTTGGTTATTGGCTTAGTTGGAACAAACAATGATTATGAGAACTAAAATGCTATCAGAAAAAGGAACTTACTTTTTTCTATGAATGATATATAGTCAAACAGAGCCAGAAATGTCAGCATTGTGAAAAACCATGTCAAAGCCTATAATCCTGAGAGATTCTTGAGAGATTCTTAATTATATAATTGACCTTATTCTAATACCTGAGGTACTGTTTCCTATATATATCTATTACACTTAAGTGGAAAGGGGAATTAAGTTATTAAAGGAAATTAAATTAAAGTCCCTGTAGCTTAATCACTCAATGGAAAGTCTTTGTTTATGCAGATCTGATTTAAATATCCAGTCTTGTGATTCTGTAACCGCATTTTTTGAGTGATCTTTATTCTTTCCATGTCAATAGTAGTGATTGTGAGAGGAAGACACAAGAATGGAGTCATATGCTCACTAATAGTGAATAAAAACCAAGAAGAAATCAGTATTTGGGCTTAACATGTCCACTCCTTAAAATAATCTATGCAGTAATAATGGCCAAAATGTCCCATGTGCGAGTTTAACAACTGTAGCAACTTAATATTAATTGAGAAACTTGAATTTCAATGGATCTTCTTTTAATAAGTCTGTCCTTTTCATTTATAGTCTGAATTAGTAAACAATATTTTTCTATTTCCTGATGATAGTAAATGCATGTATTTCTTTCATATGTGAGCATTATTTTGTTCTTTGTATACAAAAATAAAGCCACTTTGAAGGACTGTAATTTAGGAAAAAGGCAGAGAATTGGAAATTTTAGTTTATCGAATCGTGTTTCTTTTACAGACCTCAGTTTTCTGGATATCAAATTTTTTTTATATAAAAAAAATAAAAGTACAAAAACATATTAACAAACAGACACCAATTAGCATAAAAAATAGTACAATAACAACTAATCTATAGACAAGGTGACATGGCCTCAACAGTGGTTATTGCTTTATCCATTGATATCTTCGAAGTGTAAATATATGAACCCATATACAGACATGCAAAATAAGTCAGACAATTAATCCTCTCAACAACAGAAAGAACACAAATACCAAAAATCTAAACACAAAAAACAAAACAGGTAAACAACAGTAACAACAACAACAACAACAAAAAAAAAACCACCAATAGTTGCTGCTTTGCATATTGATATCTTCGAAGTGTGTGTTCAGGATAACACATACAGACATACAAGATTGATCAAATAACCCGTCATCGATTATTTCTTAGCATTAAGTGATATAATACAATAGTAGAACCATGTTAGCTCTCCTGCATATATGTATATTCATATATACATACATACATTTTTGT
>PVLD010019104.1:0-37292 GCA_004027595.1 Dinomys branickii | reverse complement strand
TTTTCTCTGTCTAGAATATCTTTTAGTGCTTTTTCCAATGCTGGTTTGGCACTCATGAAGTTCTTCAGTTGTTCTTTGTCGTGGAAATATTTTATTTCTCCATTGAATTTGAGGGATAATTTTGCAGGATATATCAGTCTGGGTTGGAAGTTGTTTTGTTTCAGAATCTGTAGTATCTCGCTCCAAGCTCTTCTTGATTACATGGTTTCCATTGAGAAATGTACTGTGATTCTGATGGGCTTTCCTTTATAGGTGATCTGTTGCATTTCTCTAGCAGCTTTTAATATTGTGTTCTTTTGCTGGATATCTGGGATCTTGACTATTTTATGCCTGTGTGTGTTTTTCTTTGGGTTATGGATCATTGGGTTTCTATATGCCTCGCTTAACTGATGTTCAGAATCTTTTAGCTTGTTTGGGAAATTTTCTGCTATTATTTCATCAAATATTCCTTTTATATCGTTTGTGAGATCTCCTGCTGTTTCACACACTCCTATAATTCGAATATTGTTACGTTTTGCTTCATCTTGCAGCTGTTGGATTGACTTTTCTTGTGTCTTTGATGATGTCATGAGATTCTTCCTTTCACGCTCATAAGCTGCCATGCTGTCTTCAAGTTCTGAAATTCTATCTTCGGTTTCATTTAAACGGTTTTGCATGCTTTCAGCGTTAGTTTTCAAATCCTGGCATTCTCTTTGGACCTGTTTCATTCTTGGTAATTCATTCCTAAATTGCTCTTGTAACGTTTCCATTTGTTTCCTATTGTCGTCTAGTCTTTTGTCTATATCTTCTCTATGTGCATGGAACATTTCTTCCATCATTGTTTTCAGCTCGTTTTTTGTCTGAGAAATCATTGCGGGTATGTGTCTTATTTCTGCTTTAAGCTCTTTTTTGGCCTGTTGGAGTTGTTTCATTTCGGATGCAATCGTTTCATAACTTGCAGGTATGTGATTTCCTGGTTCCCCTGTATCCTCACATTCAAAACTTGTTCTGGGTGGGGTTGAGTTTTGAGACTGCGTTTTGTTCCTCTGTTTTCGCATTTTTGGGTATCAGATTCAAAATGTGGAGCTATAAATTCCCCAGGCAGTTCAGCAGGCAAAGGTCTGCTGCAGAGGCTGCTCCAATGATTCCTTCTCTTTGGGAGAATGTCCCTTAAGCTGTCTGCTGAGATTTCTGCTTCTACTCCCTACCCGAGACCTGGCTGGGGTGTATAAACAGGTCGCTGCCCCAGGCATCTTGCAGACAGACCACTCAGGTGTTCCTCCCTGGGTGGAGCTCCTTCCCCCCTCACAAATCCCCTAGGGGCGCCTAGCTTGCTCTTCCTACCTGGGAGATCCTGTAGTCCTTAAAGCTGCATTGATGTCACTGGCTGGACAGAGCTTCTTGCCGACTCAGGAAAAACTGGTTAGAGCGCCCACTCAACTCACCCTGGGATCCTGCAGGCAGGAATGCTATTCAGATGTATCTCCGTGGATCGAGCTTTTTCTCGACTCAGAAATCCCACCAATCGCAGCTGCTCCAGTTCGCGCAGCGCTGGCTGCGGGGGCGGGGCTCTGAGCGGGATCCCGGAACGCTTTCCAGATTGGCGCAATCTGTCCCAGTAGCTTGTTCTCTGAATTTCCTCTGCTCCGCTGCCTCCAACAAGTCCTGGTTACAGCCGTCTCTTAGCTGATCTGGAGTCTTTCCTCCCGCCGCAATTGCTCTCTCGGCTGTACGCGATTTGAGCCGAGCTGCGGCCGAAGCGCCTCACCGATCTCTCAGGTGCCCAGCTCTCAGGATCCGCCCACTTCTCACCGCTCGGCTTGTCCAGCCGGCCCTTTAATGCTCATGCCACGGAGAGCAGCCCGATCAGTTGGAATTTTGCATCCACGGACCAGGCACCCGCACGCAAAGGATCGGTCTCTGGGAGAGATTCCCTCTGCCGCTCACCTGGTCGCCATCTTCCCTGGAAGTCCCCTAAGTTTCTATACTTGTAATATTACTAAGATTTGTAACAAAGTAAAACTACAAAGTATAATAAAGCATCTAAAAACATAACCACTGCCAGGTTTCCTCTAAATAAATTTCCTGCAAAAATGTTGCTGTGCTATTATGCTGCTGAGTTTGTGTACAGCACTCATGGTTGTATCTTAAGAGCAGAAGAGTGTCAGCCTTGTCCCTCCTGAGCCTTGTTTATCTGGACTCAGCAGCCCTGCCAAACTGCTTTTGTCCTTCTCTCATCCTGCAGCAGTTTGACCTCTAACTGTCCTGGCACAGCCACTACACGTGCTTTTCAAAATGGTGCCTGTCAGCTAAGTGTCATGACTCCAGGACTCAGGGAGGTTGAGGCTGGAGCATTGCAAGTGTGAACCAAGCCTGGGCATCTTAGCAAGAGAAGAATATCTTGACAAGAAAACGGAGGCTGTGGACATAGCTCTGTGTACAGGCTACAGGTTAAGTCTCCAAGACCACAGGAAGCAAAAAGGAAAAGACAGAGAGAGAGAAGAAAAAGAAAAAGAGAAAAAGAAAAAAAGGAGAAAGGATGGAAGAAGGAAGGTAGAAAGGAAGAAAGGATGAGAAAGAAATAGAAAGAACTAAAGAAATGACAAAAGAAAGTTTAAAGGAAGGAAGGAGCATAAGAAGAGAGAAATGAACCAGAACAGGATGAAGGAAGGTACAAAGGGAGTGAAACAGGTTCATGGTGATGGCTATCGTCTGGACATGACTTCAGTGTTGCTTGAGTGCATGTGTTTAAATTTGTCCTCACTATAAGGAATAAAAAGGAGGAAACTTAATCCCCTCTGGTGTGTAGAGGAAAACCATTGAGGTGTTAACAGTGGGGTGAGTCATCAGAGTGGGGCCAATTTGAATCTTGGTGGTCTTGGGAGAAGAGGGCCAGGCACAGAGCAGACACAGGGGTGCCCTTGCTGTCTCTCTCTTGCTACCCAGAAGGAGACGCAGCCCTGCTCTGGGTAGAACTGTGAGCCAAGGAAAACCTGTGTTTCTGGTAACTCCACAGTGGGCGGTAAGGTGACATATAGAGACAGAACAAGACCTGCATGGACCTCACTGGTTCTCATGTAGGGAGGTGTGCTGTGCTGTCCACCTGTCCTCCATGTTCTGTGCCCCAGGAGGTCAGCATTGTCCTGAAGTCAGTCTGGTTTCCAGAGAGGGCTTTGGAACAGAGTTTGGGCCAGGAGGCAGCCTCTTCCTGAAGAGAAACCTGCAGGGACAGCGCTTTGCATTTCAGAGCGGAACCCCAAAGCTGTGCACTCTCCAGGGTGACCTGAGCCCTTCAGTGCCCGACCCCGGAGTTCTCCACAGTCTGTTGTGACTAAAGGTGGTGACATCACCTGAGAAGTGCAAGTCTGAGTGCTTCCCTTGCTAGATCCTGTGGGTCTGGGGGCAACGGTTAGCAGATGTGTCCTCACTGGCCAGTCTCTCTCTGACAGAGGAAGAGGATGGGGAATCAGGGAAGGTCAGTGAAAAGCTAAAGTACTTTTCTTGTAGGCATTTTGAATCTATTCCAAGGAAGGAGTGCGTGCTCAGAGCTGTGACACCACCACATCTGGGGCAGCAGTCCTGTTTCACAGGGGAAGGACACCGTCTCCATCACCCTGGGACTCAACACTTGATTGACTGGATGTGAAGCTTGTGGCTAGGGGATCACTCTTGAGAACTCTAGGGGAATTTTGCAGAGCAGCTCGTGCTGGGGACATTACCTACTGGAAAGGGAATTAAGCTGGGGAGTAGCTTACACAGACATAGGGTAACAGGTTATCAGCTTCAAACACAAAGCTGCTTGGAAATTGGTGGTCATTGCTACACAGAGCCTGCATTTTCTACCCTCTAAAGAGGGCTGGGGTCTTTCACTCTCCCGAGGCATCCCTTCTGACCTACACTGTACAAGAACATATGAGTCTTGAAACAATTTGAATACTGAAATGGCAAACACTGCAATTCTAAATATCTCCCCTCAATAACTGCCCTCATTTGCTCTCACAATGGGGTTTGGATGTAGTGCCTATGCATATATGGAACCCTTAGGGCTTTGCTTTGATTTTGACTGATACTTCCAGGTGTACACTGTAATTTTTATTACACAAGTATCTTAAATTTTAGGAGGTCCTCATATTCTCAGCCATTGTACATTTGAGAATAACTGCATGGGACTCTTACATTGCTGGCACTGCATGGTAGCAGAAGTGATCTTTTCCTTTTACACTGTTCTTTGAACAATACCTTGATGATGTGAAGTAGAACCACAGCTGTTGCACAACTGGTCACTCATGGTGGAGATGAAGGTTGAGGAGCTCTGGCTGGTTCTCCAATTGAGAAGACTCTCAGCAGTTCTCTGAAGGTATCCAGTTCCACTATTTGTTTATGGGGAGGATGAAAGCTAAGAAGATTTAGAAAATGCAAAAGCCATCAGTATGAAACAAATTATTGCCAGACTATTTCTTTCTTATTTGAATGTCTCAGACTTTAATTTAGACAGCAGTGATGTAAACAAAGGCACAGTGCCTTGATACTCATGCTTCTCAAATGGGGCCTGCTCTAGCTGAGGAAAAACACAGAGCAGGAATAACTGCAGCCATTTAAAAATCTATGGATCTTTTAAGATTTTCCTCCTCCCAACATGCTAAGTTATCACTTTATTGTCCATTTTCTTGTAGCAGTGACATTATTTCTTATTGGGGTCCTTGTAAATGGCTTCATCATGGTGGTGCATGTGGTAGACTTCATCAAGCAGACACAAATTGCTCCTCTGGATCTGCTCATTTCCTGCTGGTGACTTCAAGGACTACTCTGCAGATGCTCATCTTTCTTGCACATCTGCCTCTTCTTTCTTTCAGGAAGCAGTCTATACTTGCATAACTTCACAATATATTTATGTTTCTAAACATTTGGATGCTTTGTTGGGTCACGTGGCTTGGTGTTTTCTACTGCACCCAGATCTCCACCATGCCACACCCGCTGTTCTTCTAGCTGAAGATGAAGATTTCTGATTGGTGTAGTGGACGATCCTGGGGTCTATTCTGTATGCATCTATCAGTACTGGCATCCACAAAAAGCATGCATGGACTACTACCAAAAAATTTCTGGTCAACTTTTTCTCCAAAAATGCAAGTCAAACCAAAAGAATAGACATTGTGCCACTTTCTATTTTGATTTTTCATCTTATAGAGCCTTAATTAGCTTCCTCATTGCTGTACTTCTGTTGAGTTTCCTCCCTGGGGAGACATGCCCAGCAGAGGAGAACTATTTTTTTTTAATTTTTAAAAAATTTTTAGATGAGAACTGTTGCTATGGGAACCAGGGACTCCTGCATGTGCACCCCCGTATGGGCAATGCTGTCCATCTTATCCTTCCTATTCCTCTACTACTTCCATAATATGATGCTCATTTTGTTCTGTTTTCAAATATTTAGGTTTAGAAGCCTCCTATTTGAGTTCTTCACCTTGGTGGCTGGCACCTACCCATCTATACACCCTGTCATCTTAATTTAGGAAACCTTAAACTGAAACAAAATGCAAAGAAGTTCCTGCTTTGTGGTCAGTGT
Organism: Dinomys branickii; assembly: GCA_004027595.1. NCBI lineage: Eukaryota > Metazoa > Chordata > Mammalia > Rodentia > Dinomyidae > Dinomys > Dinomys branickii. Next base: position 31,753 of record PVLD010019104.1, on the reverse strand, counting down.
GGTCAGTGGGAAGGATTTGAATCAGCTGAAAGGATCCAGGAGTCAATTGCTTCTCTTTGTCTGTCTTTCCTCACTCACCCAATAAACATTCTGTCCAAAAATATACTGCTCATCATCTTAGCCTGTCTATTCTGAGGCAATATTATTCATTTGCTACCTCCAGAAAAGGGTACATTGATCTGTAAAGCACAATAAATGTCAGTGGATTACATCTATGTAAGAGTTCTGTTTTTGATATTGAACCACCATGTTGCAAGATAACTAGTACAGAGATCTATGTGCACGATGTCTTCCAACTTCAGGAGAAACCACAATTCCCTCAAGGTTGAAAGTCTTAAAGAGGAACAAAAGCAATTGCTTGAACCTGTGATGTCAGAAACACACAGAATCCTGCTGCCCCACTGTCAGTGGGATGTATATTTTCTAGGATTTATCTGTCTCCAATGGGCTGACTGTTCATCCCTTGTCTATCTAAAGATGATTTCTGTTCCCTTTATTGGAGTCACAGATAATGAAGTCCTTCTTAGACTGAAAGACTGGAAAGAAAGCTGTGGACGAGGAGCCCTTTTAGGTCCCAGTGAACCTATTCTCTGTGTCCACTGCGCAGAGAACCTACATGTCATGGTGACACTACACACTAATGGATAAAAAGGTTGGTAGGTGGAGGAAAAGGAGGAGGAGGAGAAGAGAGGGGAGATGCAGTCTGAAAAGCTCCTTTTCCATATCCACTAATTGTACACCTTTGACAGACAATGGCTTGCAAAGGTGTTTCATTGTTCATTTGTGCACTTGGCTTTCAGGTCTTTCCAACGGATGGTGTCCAGTTGGTCCTTCTACTGCATGGCTTGTCTTGGCAGTGTGGCAACATCAGTAGGTGGGAGCATTGTGAGAGTATCCATCTGCTTGACCTCAGAGATGCATTTTCTGCTGGGTGAGCTGGTGATTTGGGGCACTAAGAGATTCATGTATGTTTCCAAAATGAATTCAAAGCACCTTTCCTAAGAGGCAGCCAATAAAATAAAAGTTGTTCTTAGATTTGGCTGCAAAATTTGGGTCATGTGTGATGATGCACTGTAGATTTAGATAAGCTGGTCACCAGTAGTAAGGATTCCAATTTTGATTTTTGAATCCCAAGCAAGAAAGTCACAGGGAAGTTGCTTCACAAGACCTGCAGATGTGTGTGTTTTCTTGACTGTGTGAATGAGCATGCTCTGTGTCTTCGCAGGCTTGAACGTGATTTCCAGGGAAGAAAAGAATGACCCTACCTTCTGCATGGATCCCACAGTCCCTTCCTCTGGTAGATAGCTCTGAGGAGAACACAGTGTCCTGGAGGAGAACACTGTTCCTGTTGGGGAAGGGACACTAGAGATGCACTCTTGTCCTTCTCACACCTGCTGCTCAGTAGATCCTCGCTTTGTGAACCTAGGATGTGTGTTCTTGCAGGTGGGCAGAGAGAGCAGGAGCAACTTCAAGCATCCAGGGAGAAATCCATGGAGATTTTGTTTCTCCGATACCAAACTGTGATTCCATTTTATGTATCTTTGCTCTAAGAGTGCTAATTAATATCATAACTATGAGGGTATGAGTAAGTTTGTAAACTTGTAATATTATCAAGAGTTGTAATAAACAAAAACTATAAGGTATAATAAAGCATTCTAAAAAATATAACCACTGCTTGTTTTCCTAGAAATAAATTTATTGCAGAAATGATGCCCCGCTATGGTGCTGCTGGGTGCTGTGTGCAGCACTCATTGCTCTATCTTAAAATCAGAGAAGTCTCAGCCTTGTCTCTCTAGAGCCCTATTTATCTGAACTCAGCAGCCCTGCCAAATTGCTTTTGTCCTTCCTTTATCCAGCATCAGCTTGACCTCTATCTGTCCTGGCACAGTGCCTATCCCCCTACGTTTAGAAATTTTCCACTTAATCAAGCATGGCAGTGCATGGCTATAATTCCAGGTCTCTTGGAGGTGAGGTGGGAGTATTGCAATTGTGAGCCTAGTGTGTGCCACTTAACCACACAATAACTTTAATAAAAAAAAATTAAAGGCTGCTGATATAGCTCAGTGTAAAGGCTCCAGTTACAGCCACAGAACCACAAGAAGCCCAAAGGAAAGGGGGAGAGAGATTGAGGGACACAGAGAGAGATATAATGAGAGAGAGAGAGTTAAAAAAAGAAAGGAGGAAGGCAAGGAAGGCAAGGAAGAAAAGAAGAACAAATTATGAGGAACAAAGAAAGAAAACAAAACAGAGAAGAAGGAAGGAAGGAAGGAAGGAAGGAAGGAAGGAAGGAAGGAAGGAAGGAAGGAAGGATGTGAGCAGTGTTCATGGAGATGGCTATCACCTGGATGTGGCTTGAGTGTCCCTGAGGTTCCTGTGTGGAAATTCATCCTTGCTATGGGTAATGGGAAGGAGGAAATTTAATTCCCTGTTGTTTAGAGGGGAACTTTTAGGGTTGTGTACAGTGGGATGAGTCATCTAAGTGGGGCCCATGATGAACCCTGGTGGCTTTGGGACAAGAAGGACAGGCACAGCGCAGATATAGGTGTCTTCTTGCTGTCTCTCCCCTGCTACCTGGAAGCAGATTCAGTTATGTCCTGAGATCACAGCTGTGAGCCAAAAAACCCTCTATTCTTGGTAACTCCCTGGTCTGCAGCAAGGTAACAGGATGAGACAGGATAGGATAAGGCTGAACCTCACTAGTTCTGCAGCCAGGAGATATCCTGTGCTATCTACCTGCCTCCATGCCCTGTGCCTCAGGAGCGCAGTGCTGTGCTGCAGTCAGCCCAGCTTCTGGAGAGGGCTTTGAAAGAGAGTTTGGGCCAGGAGGTGAGGGATCCCTTCCCCTCTTCCCTTCCTGAAGAGGGATCTGTAGGGATATCCCTTTGAGTTTCAGAGAGGAGCCTCAAAGCTGTACACTCTTCAGTGTGACCTGAGTCCTTCATTGCCTGACCCAAAAGTTCTCCATAGTATTCCATGATTAAAAGTGGTGACATCACATAGGAAGTGTAAGTCTGAGCACTTCTATTGTTAGGTCCAGTGGGTCTGTGATCAGCAGTCAGCAAGATGCACTCTCACATGGCCAGACTCTCCCTCTCCAACCTGGAAAGAGGAAGAGGAGTTCGGGAAGGCCCATGCAAAGCTAAAGTACTTTTCTTATAGGTATTGCACAAAGTATAATGAAGCCATTTCAAGGAAGGAGCGGGGTGCTCAGAGCTAGGACACCACCAAATCTGGGGCATTAGTCCTGTTTTATGGTCAGGGGTCCTTTTCTACACTCCTGACGGTGGACATTTGATTGACTGGATATTAGGATTGTGGCTAGGGGATTAATCTTATGAGCCATAGGGGAACTTTACCGAGCAGTTTATTTGGGGGACTTTACCTACTGAAAGGGAAATTTAAGAGGAGGTGGTAGGTTACATAGATACCGGTGTGACACTATCTACCTGAAAGGGCAAAGCTGCTTGGAAATTCTTTTGTGCTCATAGCCACACAAAGTGTGCATTTTCCATCCTGTAAAAAAAGCATGGGTCTTTTACCATCGCAAGGATCCCTTCGACTCTGCACTATGTGAAAATATATATGACATAAGCACCGAAACTATTTTAATATTAAAATAACAAACATTATAATTCTAAATAACTCCCCACAATAACTGCCCTCATGTGCTCTCACACTGGAGTTTGGATGCAGTGTCTACACATACATGTAACCCTTCTAGCCTTGCTTTTACATTGAACAATACTTGGTATTGTAACCTGTATATTTATAATATAACTGCTTTAAACTTTAGGAGGTCCTGGTTTCTTCAACCTTTGTACCTTAGATAATAAACAGATGGTAATATTTCATTGCTTGCCAGGGGATATAATGACAGTGGAAGTGATGTTTTAAAGTGTTTTTGGCCATCATGGACTGCAGCTAGGACTGAGTATGCTCAGTCAACTGCGTGGGGATGCTGGTCCTGACAGTCCATATTGTGATGCCATTTTGGGGAAAGTCTGACACCCAGAAAAAGTAGGGACCCTGGAAACATTTGGTCAGCTGCCTGGGAAGAGTGAGGCTCAGTTTTTCAACTCCAGCATCCTAAATGACAAGACAAAGGAGCAAAATACTATTTCAGAACTCCACCCCACCAAGAACAAGTCCAGGAGATATTGACACAGGAGAACTTGGAAGTCATACATCTGAAATTTCTGAAAGTAAACAAACTGAAGTAAATAAACAACTCCATCAGGTCATATAGAAGAAATCAGATCAGAAATAATCTTTCAGGTAAAAAATGATATGACAACAACAATGAAAGAATTGCTTAGCGCATCTAAAGAAGACATATCTAAAAAAACAAATGAACATAGAAAAATGATGGAAATGTTGAATGAACAATATAGAGAAAAACGAGAACGCAGGAAACAGATTCAAAAAGATATTCAGGAAATCAAAACTTCCACTGAAAGCTGGAAAATCTGCTTCAATGAAGCCAAAGACAGATTTTCAAATCTTGAAGACAGCATTGCAGCTAACGATCACAAAAGGAAAATCTTTTAAAAATAATAAGGACCCAGGAAATAGCAGTTCAACAGCTTCTAGAAGGTGCAAAGAAAAAAAAAAGTAAGACTAATAGCTTTGAAGGAAACAGCAGGAGGCAACACAAATGACATAAAAAGAATATTTGCAGAATTAATAGCAGAAAATTTCCAAAGCATGAGAAAGAATCTGACATAAAGTTAAGTGAGGGATAGAGAACTCCAACTAGCCATAAGCAAAATAAAACCACACCCAGACATGTAATAATCAAGATCCCACAAACCCAGCAAAAGAACAAAATATTAAAGGTTGTTACAGAAAAGAAACATCACTTATGAAGGAAAGCCCATCAGAATCATGGCAGATTACACAAAACAAACGATTATCTCAAGAACAGTTTAGAGTGAAGTATTCTTCACAGGTCCTAAAGCAAAACAACTTCCAACCAGATTGATATATCCTGCAAAACTATCCTTCAAATTTAGTGGAGAAATGAAATATTTCCATGACAAAGAACAACGGAAGAACTTCATGAGTGCCAAAGCAGTCTGACAAAGTGTACTAAAAGATATTCTAGAAAGACATAAAAATGACCACAATTTCAAGAACAACAATAGAAAGAAACCCTCAAGCAGAGAAAGCAATTAAACAGAGAGTAAAAGTAGGAAACTAACAGCAGTTAAATAACATGACGAAGATAAACCAACACATATGTTATAACTATTAATGTAAATGGCTTCAGTTTACCAATCAAGACTAGAAGAGTGGATCAAGAAACAAAATCGAGCTCTGCCTGGTGAAACTTTCCAGGGGAAAAAGCCCAGCTTCAAGTCGCCATTAGAGCAGCAGCACCCGCCAGAATCTCCCAGTTTCCCGCAGGGAGGAAGCCCAGCTTTACGGCGACAGTGGAGCAGGCATTGCAGTGGCCCTTTGCTGGGTAAGGCCCATGCTGGTGCTCTGCCCAGTGAGACAACTTTCCCCCACCATTGCAGGTATGCTCTGAGCCTGGCACCCCGGCAATCATCTGGGGTTCCTGGGCCAAGTGATTCATGGTCTGCTACCATCTTGGGATAAATTTGATATCCAGGTAAACTAGGATTTCTAGAGTCCTCTGTGAGCTGCCTGGGTAGTGTGTAGCCCAACACTCTTTAACTAACATACAAAATGACAAGACAGAGGAGCAAAACGCAGTCTCAGAACTCAACCCCACCCAAAACAAGTCCAGGAAACAATGATATAGGAGAACTAGGAACACACATACCTGTAATTTCTGAAATAATAACATCTAAAGTACAGAAACAACTCCATCAGGCCATACAAGAGATTAAAGCAGAAATAATCTCTCAGGCAAAAATGGAGTGAAAATAATAATGGAAGAAATGCTCTGCACATATGGAGAAGAAACAGATAAAAGAATAGAAGAACATAGGAAACAAATGGAAACGTTACATGAGCAATTTAGGAATGAATTAGAACGAATGAAACAGACTCAAAGAGATTTGGTAGTGGGAATGCAGACTGGTGAAACCACTGTGGAGAGCGGTTTGGAGATTCCTCAGCAAACTAGTTCTATAAGTTCCATTCAACCCAGCTATTCCCCTTCTGGGTATTTTCCCAGAAGATCAGAAAACATCATATCACCGTGATTTATGTGCATCCATGTTTATAGCAGTGCAATTTGCAATAGCTACATTGTGGAAACAACCCAAATGTCCATCCACAGAGGACTGGATAAAAACAACTGGCATTTTTATATAATGGAATAGTAGTCAGCTATAAAGAAAGACAAATTTGAGGCTTTTATAGGCAAATGGTCACAATTAGACACCATATTCATAAGTGAAATAAATCAGAGGTACATATTCAAGCAACATATCACTAGTATAAGAACCTGAAAGTGGGAATATAAATTAGGAGGTATGAAGGAAATCTGCTCAAAAGTAAAGAACAAATGGGATGAGGGGAAGGAGAAAAGGAAGAAAGGGACAAATATGTATGTATGTATGTATGTATGTATGTGCAGGATGGCTAACATGGTTCCACTATTGTCTTATGTTGCTTTGTGGTAAGGAATAGTTGATGATTAGTTATTTGACGAAGATTGTATGTCTATATGTGTTTTCCTGAGCACACACTTTGAGGTTATCAGTATGTAATACAACAACCATTGTTAATTCCCCATCACTTTGTCTATAATTCAATTTTGATTGTACTGTTTAAAAAAACAAGATTGCATTGAATTTATTAACAATTTTGGGAGTATGGACATTTTTACAATGTTGACTTTTCCTATCCATGAGCAAGGAATATCTTTCCATGTCTTGAAATCTTCTTTGATCTCTTTTTTCAGAGTACCATAATTTTCACTGTATAGATCTTTTACATCTTATGTTAAATTGATTACTAAGGATTTCAACTTTTTGGATGCTATTGCAAAAGGTATGGTTTCGCTAATTTCTCTCTCAATGTGTTTGTTCTTTGTGTATAGGAATCTTATTGAATTTTGAGTGTTGACTTTGTATCCAGCTATGCTACTTAATTTGGTTATTAATTCTAAAAGTCTTTTGGTGGAGTTTTTAGAGTCTTTTATGTAGAGTGTCATCATCTGCAAGTAATGATAATTTAACTTCTTTCTTTCCTAACCTTATTCCTTTTATTTCTCTCTCTTGTCTAATTGCTCTGGCTAATGCATACATAACTATGTTGAATAGGAGTAGTGATAGTGGACATCCTTGTCTTGTTCCTGATTTTAAAGTGAAAGCTTTCAGCTTTTGTCCATTTAGTATGATGTTGACTATTTGTTTGTCATAGATGGCTTTTACCAGATTGAGTTAAGTTCATCTATTCCAATTTTCTGTGGGCTTTTATCATGAATAAGTGTGGGAATTGATTAAAATCTTTTTCTGCATCTATTGAGATGAACATGCAATTTTTATTTTGATGCCATTGATATGATGTATTACATTTATTGATTTGTGTAAATTGAACCATCCCTGCATTCCTGGGATGAATCCAACTTGATCATAGTGTATTATCTTTTTGATGTCTTGCTGCATTCTATTAGCTAGTATTTTATTGAGAACCTTTGCATCTGTGTTCATTAGGGAGACTGGCCTGTAGTTCTTTTTTGCTTGGGTCTTTCTCTAGTTTTGCTATCAGGATGATACTTGCCTCCAAAAATGAGTTAGAAAGAATTGCTTCCTTTTCAGTATCATTGAAGAGTTTGAGGAATGTTAGCATTAACTCTTTGAATTTCTTGTAGAATTCAGCTGTGAATCCATCAGAACCTGGGCTTTTCTTTGTTAGTAGGTTTTTAATCATGTTTTCAATTTCATTAACTGATATTGGGTTTTTCAGGATTTTTATATCTACTTGATTCAACTTTGGTAATTCATACATATCTAGGAACCTGTCCATTTCTTCTGTGTTTTCTATTCTATGGGAGTAAAAATTTTCAAAGTAGGCATTGATGCTCTTCTGAATTTCTATAAGATCTGTAGTTATTTCACCCTTTTTGTCCTTTATTTCATGAATTTGAGTTTTTTCTTTTCTTTTTTTGATAATGTTGTCTAGGAGTTTAACAATTTTATTTATTCTTTCAAAGAACTGACTCTTTGATTCATTAATTCTTTGTTGTGTTTTCTTCATCTCAATTGAATTAATTTCGGCCCTGATCTTTATAATTTCCTCCTTCTTTGGGCTTTATGTTCGACTTGTTCTTCTTTTTCTAAAAGTTAGAGGTGCAGTATTAGCCTATTTATTTGTTCTCATTCTGTTATCCTGGTGTGTGAGTTAACCACTATAAACTTCCCTCTCAAGGCTGCTTTCAATGTGCCTCACATATTCCAATGAGTTGTATTTATGTTTTCTTTTGTTTGTAGATATTGTTTAATTTCTTCTTTAGCTTGTGACCCATTGGTTGTTCAGAGGGGTGTTATTTAATTTCCATACATTTATGAAGTTTTTGTGGTTCCTTTTGTCATTAATTTCCAATTTCATTGCAGTATGGTCAGACAATATGCATGAGATAATTTCAATTCCTTTCTATTTACTTAAGCATGTTCTATGGGCTAGTATGTGGTGTATTTTAGAGAATGTCCCATATGCAGTTGTGAAGAGTTTCTTTTCTGATGTTGTGTGTTGGAACACTCTGTAAATGTCTACTGAGTCCATTTGTTACAAGTTTTGTTCAGGTTTGTTATTTATTTGCTGATTTTTTGTCCAGTTGACCTATCACTCTGTGTCAATAGGGTTAAGGTCCCCCATTACAATAGTGTTATTAATTATTTGATTTTTCATGTTTATTAAGATTTGTGTTATATAGTTGGCTGCTCCCATATTTGGTGCATACATCTTTATGATTTGTTACCTCTTCCTCCTGAATATTTCCCCTAACAAGAGTGTAGTGACCTTCTTTATCTTCTTGATCATTCTTGGTTTGAAGTTCACACTGTGCAAACAGAATAGCTACTCCTGTTTTTTTCTGAATTCCTGTCACATGAAGGATTCTTTTCTATCTTTTGACTTTCAGCTCATGAATTTCCTTTTGAGTTAAATGTCTTTGTTGTATACCGCATATTGTTGGATTTTGTTTCTTTTTTTAAGTATAAAAAAACAAAAAGACACAAAGTAGCACAAGAACAGTACAATCAAAATTGAATTATAAACAAAGTGATGGGGAATTAACAATGGTTGTTGTATTACCTATTGATAACTTCAAAGTCAATGCTCAGGAAAACACATATAGACATACAATCTTCATCAAACAATCAATCATTAACTGTTCCTTACAATAAAATGACATAAGTCAATACAGGCATAAGTTAGCCATCCTGCGTATACATACATAGATATATATTTGTCCCTTTCTTCCTTTTCTCCTTCCCCTCATCCCATTTGCTCTTTACTTTTGAGCAGATTCCCTTCATACCTCATGGTTTATATTCCCACTTTCAAGTTATTATACTAGTGATACAATGCATTGCTTGCATATGTACCTCTGATTTATTTCACTTATGAGTATGGTGTCTAATTGTGATCATTTGCCTATAAAAGCCTCAAATTTGTCTTTCTTTATAGCTGACTAGTATTCCATTATATAAAAATGCCACAGTTTTTTTATCCAGTCCTCTGTGGATGGACATTTGGGTTGTTTCCACAATGTAGCTATTGCAAATTGCGCTGCTATAAACATGGATGCACATAAATCACGGTGATATGATGTTTTCTGAACTTCTGGGAAAATATCCAGAAGGGGAATAGCTGGGTTGGATGGAACCTGTAGACCTAGTTTGCTGAGGAATCTCCAAACTGCTCTCCACAGTGGTTTCAGCAGTCTGCATTCCCACCACCAGTGGAGTAAAGTTCCTATTTCTCCACAGCCTCACCAGCATTTGTTATTGGATTATTTCTTAATGCTGACCATTCTTACTGCGGTGAGATGAAATCTCATTGTTGTTTTTATTTGCATTTCTCGAATATCTAAAGATGTAGAACATTTTCTCATATATTTATTTGCTATTTGTATTTCTTTATCCGAAAAGTGTGTGCTCATCTCAGATGCCCATTTCTGGATTGGGTCTTTAAATTTAGACAGGTTCATGTTTGTTAATTCTTTGTATGTTCTAGATACAAGACTTTTGTCTGAGGGACAGTAAACTAGGATGTTTTTCCCAATTTGTGGGTTTTCTTTTTACTTTGCTGGTGATTTCTTTAGATGTGCAAAAACTTTTCAGTAAGATGAAGTCCCAGTTATTAATACTTTGAACTGTTTCCCTTGCAGTTTGATTTTTGTTCATGAACTCTCTGCTACTCCTATGTCTTCAAGATTTTTACCTACTTTCTCTTCCAATAGATTTAGAGTTTCTGTTTTAATATTGAGATCTGTGATCCATTTTGACTTGAGTTTGGTGCATGGTGATAGACTTGGGTCTATTTCCAGTCTTTTGCAAAAGGCAAGCCAATTTTTCCAGCACCATTTATTAAAGAGGCTATCTCTCTTCCAGTGAGCTTGTTTGGCCCCATTATCAAATATTGCATGGCTGAGTGCTTTTTGGTTGTGGCTGCATCTTCTAGTCTGTTCCATTGATCCTCAGGTCTGTTTATGAGCCAGTATCAGGTTGATTTTATTACAGTAGCTTTGTAGTATAATTTCAGGTCAGGGATTGTGATTCCACCTGACCTATCCTTGCTGCCCAGGATTGCTTTTGTTATTCTGGGTCTCTTTTGGTTCCAGATGAATTTATGGCATGTTTTCTCTGGATCTGTGATGTATGCTATTGATAGTTTAATGGGAATTACATTGAATCTATACAACAATTTTGGAAATATGGCCATTTTCACAATGTTGGTTCTTCCTAACCATGAGCAGGGAATGTTTTTCCATTCATTGAAATCCTCATCAATCTCTTTTTTCACAGTACTGTGGTTTTCATTGAATAAATCTTTTACATCCTTTGTTAGATTGATTCCTAAATATTTCTGTTTCTTGGATGCTATTGTAAGAGGTATGTTTTCCTTAATTTCTCTCTGTCTGTTTGTTGTTTGTGTATGTGAACGCTATTGATTTTTGGGTGTTGACTTTGTATCCAGCTATTCTGCTGAATTTGTCAATTAATTCAAGGAGTCTTCTTGTGGAGTTTTTGGGGTCTTCCATGTAAAGTATTGTGTCATCTGGAAATAGTGACAGTTTTACTTCTTCCTTTCCTATCCTTGTTCCTTTTATTTCTCTCTCTTGTCTAATTCTCTGGTAATGCTTCCAGAGCTATACTGAGTAGGAGTGGTGACAGTGGACATCCTTGTCTTGTTCCTGAGTTTAATGTGAAAGCTTTCAGTTTTTGTCCATTTAGTATGATGTCGTCTATTTGTTTGTCATAGATAGCTTTGATCAGATTGAGGTAAAGGCCGTCTATTCCTATTTTTTCTAGGGTTTTTAACATGAATGCATGTTGGACTTTATTGAAAGCTTTTTCCTCATCTATTGAGATGATCATGTTGTTTTTGTCTTTGGAACTCTTGATATGATGTATTACATTAATTTATTTGAGAATATTGAACCATCCTTGCATTCCTGGAATGAATCCAACCTGGTCATTGTGTACAATTTTTCTTATGATTCGCTGCATTCTATTTGCTATTTGCTAGTATTTTATTGAGTATCTTTGCTCATCATGGAGACTGGCCTATAGCTCTCTTTCTTTGTTGGGTCGTTCTCTGGTTTTGGTATCAGTATAATATTTACGTCTAGAAATGAGTTAGGGAGAATTGCTTCCTTTTCAATTTCATTGAAGAATTTGAGAAGTGTTGGCATTAAATCTTCTCTGAATGTTTTGTAGAATTCTGCTGTGAATCCGTCAGGGCCTGGGCTTTCTTTGTCATTAAATTTTTATGACATTTTCAATGTTATCAATCGATATCGTGTTGTTCAGGAGTTTTGTATCTTCCTGATTCAATTTTGGTAATTCATACATTTCCAGGAATCTGTCCATTTCTTCTGAGTTTTCTATCCTATGGGAGTAAGGATTTTCAAAGTAGGTATTAATGATATTTTGAATTTCTGTGGGATCTGTAGTGGTTTCATCCTTTTCATTCCTTATTGCATGAATTTGTGCTCTTTCTTTTTTTGATAAAGTTGGCTAGGGGTTTATGCATTTTATTTATTCTTTTGAAGAACCAACTCTTTGAGTCACTTATTTTCTGTAGTGTTTTCTTCATCTCAATTGCATTAATTTCTGCCCTGAATTTTATAATCTCCTTCCTTCTTTGGGTTTTTGGTTTGGCTTGTACCTCTTTTTCTAAAAGTTTGAGGAGTAGCATTCAGCTATTCTTTTGCTCTCTTTCTGTTTTCTTTATATGTGAGTTCATTGCTATAGGTTTCCCTCTGAGGACTACTTTCATTGCATCCAACAGATTCTGCTAGGTTGTATTTGCATTTTCGTTTGTTTGTAGGTATTTTTTAATTTCTTCTTTAATTTCTTCTGTGACTCATTTTTTATTCAGGAGGTTGTTGTCTAATTTCCAAGTGTTTATGGGGTTTTTGGAGTTCCCTTTGACATTAATTTCCAATTTCATTGCATTGTTGTCAGATAGTATGCATGAGATAATTTCTATTCTCTTGCATTTAGGTAGGTATGTTCTGTGGTCTAGAATGTGGTCTATTTTAGAGAAAGACCCATGTGTAGCTGAGAAAAATGTGTATTCTGGTGGTGTGGGGTGGCACACTCTGTATATATCTTCTAAGTCCATTTGTTTGCACCTTTGGTTCAGGTCTGTTATTTCTTTGCTGAGTTTTTGTACAGTTCACCTGTCTCTTTGTGTCAAAGGGGTGTTTAGGTCACTTATTGCAATAGTGTTATTAAATATTTGATTTTGCTTGTAATGATTTGACTTATAAAGTTTGGTGCTCCAGTATTTGGTACATAAATGTTTGGGATAGTTATCTCTTCCTCTTGCAGCTTTCCCCTAGCTAGTATGTAGTGGCCTTCTTAATCTCTTTTGATTATTTTCAGTTTGAAGTTTACATTGTCTGCAAATGTAATAGCTACCCCTGCTTTTTTCTGGGAACCTGTTTCATGGAGAATTGTTTTCCATCCTTTAACTTTCAGTCTGTGGATTTCCTTTTGAGTACAATGTGTTTCCTGTATACAGCATATTGTTGGATTTTGTTTCTTAATCCTCTCTGCCAATCTGTTTCTTTTGACTGGTGAATTGAGGTCATTTACATTAATGGTTATAACGGTTATATGTTGGCTTCTTCTTATCATACTATTTACTTGTTATTGCTTTCCTACTTTTGCTGTCTGTTTATCTTGCTGTTCTGTTTGAGGGTTCCTTTCTATTGTTGTTCTTGAGATTGTGGTCACTTTTTCTCCGTCTAGACTATCTTTTAGTACTTTTTGTAATGCTCGTTTGGCACTCATGAAGTTCTTCAGTTGTTCTTTGTCATGGAAATATTTTATTTCTCCATCGAATTTGAAGGATAGTTTTGCAGGATACATCAGTCTGGGTTGGAAGCTGTTTTGTCTCAGAATTTGTAGTACCTCACTCCAAGCTCTTCTTGATTTCATGGTTTCTTTTGAGAAGTATGCTGTGATTCTAATGCACTTTCATTTATAGGTGATCTGTTGCTTTTCTCTAGCAGCTTTTAATATTGTGTTCTTTTGCTGGATGTCTAGGATCTAGACTATTATATGTCTAGGTGTGGCTTTATTTGGGTTATGGCTCGTTGGAGTTCTATATGTTTCATTTAATGGCACTTCAGTATCTTTTACTGTGCTTGGGAAATTTTCTGCTATCATTTCAGCAAATATTCTTTTTATAACATATGTGTTGCCTCCTGCTGTTTCATTGACTCCTAATACTCAGATATTATTTCCTTTTGCCTAATCTTGCAACTGTTGGATTGATTTTTCCTGGATCTTTGATGACTTTATGATACCCCTTTCATTGTCACTAGCTGACATGCTGTCTTCAAGATCTGAAATTCTATCTGTGGCTTCATTGAATCAGTTTTGCAAGCTTGCAGTGGAAGTTTTCATTTCCTGATAATCTGTTTGAGTCTATTTCATTCATTCTATTTGATTCCTAAATTACTCATGTAACGTTTCCATTTGTTTCCTATGTTCTTCTATTCTTTTATCTGTTTCTTCTCTATATGTGTGCAGCATTTCTTCCATTATTATTTTCACTTCATTTCTTGCCTTAGAGATTATTTCTGCTTTAAACTCTTGTATGGCCTGATGGAGTTGTTTCTTTACTTCAGATGCGATCGTTTCAAAATTTGCAGGCATGTGTGTTCCTAGTTCTCCTATATCATTGTTTCCTGGACTTGTTCTGGGTGGGGTTGAGTTATGAGACTGTGTTTTGCTCCTCTGTCTTGTCATTTTGGATGTCAGATGAAAAGTGTTGAGCTACAAATTACCTAGGCAGCTAACCCAGCAAAGGTCCGCTGCAACTGCTTCTCCAATGGCTCCCTCTCTGCAGGAAAATGCCCCTTAAGCTTTCTGCCAAGAGTTCCACTCAGATGCTGCTTCATAGACCAAGATCCTCCCTGTCCCAAAGTTCCAGGAATGAGCATGCGCACATGCCTCACCTACTCGCAGTTCCATGCAGATGGGCCACTCAGATGCTACTTTGTGTACTAAGCTCCTCCTTGCTCCAAAGTTCCAGGATGGATCCTCAGTGCAGTCTTGTTGAAAATACCACTGTTATGCCTCACAGATCTAAAGAAAACATTCCTAAAATTCATGTGGAACAAGAAGAGACCCAGCATAGCAAAGCAACTCTGGGCAACAAAGGCAAGGCAGGAGGTATCACAATCCTTGACTTGAAATTATACTACAAAGCTACTATGATAAAGTCATTATGGTATTGGCAGAAAAACAGACATGAAGATCAATGGAGCAGATTAGAAGATGCAGCCACAACCGCAAACACACTCAGCTACCTTATCTTTGACAAAGGAGCAAAACATGTTCACTTGAAGAAAGATAGTCTCTTTAATAAATGATGCTGGAAAAACTAGATTTAGCCAAAGACGAAAAACAGACCCATGTCTATCACCATGCACCAAAATAAAGTCAAAATGGCTTAAAGATCTCAATATTAAAGCAGAAACACTAGATCTACTGGAAGAGAAAGTAGGTGTAAGTCTTAAATACATAGGAGTAGGCAGAGAGTTCATGAACAAAAGCAAACTGCATGGGAAATACTTCAAAGAATCAACAACTGTAATCTCAGCTTACTGAAAAGATTTTACATATCAAAAGAAATCAACAGAGTGCAAAGAAAACCCATGAATTGGGAAAAAATTTTAGCCAACTATCCCTCAGACAAACAAAGGACTGCTGTCTAGGACATAAAAAGAATTTTGAAAATTCAGGGCCCCCAAATTCAAAGACCCAATACAAAAATGGGCATCTGAGATGAATACACATTTCTCAGGTGAAGAAATACAAATGGCAAATAAATACATGAAAAAATGTTCCAAAACATCTGTCATTTGAGCAATGCAAATTAAAACAACGCTGAGGTTCCATCTCACCCCAGAAAGAATGGCCATCATTAAGAAATCAACCAATAACAAATGCTGGAGGGACTGTGGGGAAAAGGAATCCTTCTCCACTAGTGGTGGGAGCATAGACTGGTGTAACCACTGTGGAGATCAGTCTGCAGATTCCTCAGTAAACTAGGATGAGAGGTCCCATTCAACTTAGTTATTTCCAGTATGATATTTTTCCAGAAGAACTAGAAACATCATACCATGGGGATATATGTGCACCCGTGTTTATAGCAGCACACTTTGTAATAGATAAATTGTGGAAGCAACCACAAAAGATGTGGTATTTTTATATAATGGAATGTTACTCCGCTATAAAGAAAGATAAACTATAGGCTTTTATAGGTAAATGGATGCAACTAGAGACCATACTCGTAAGTGAAATAAATCAGACACATCTGTAAATATCATATTGTCTCCCTAGTAAGAACCTGAAAGAGTAAATAAAATCTAAATAAATATATCTGCAATAGATATTGTGAGAGGGAAAGAAACTGTTCAAAAGAAAAGAACAAGTGGGGTGCAGGAAAGGAGAAAAGAAAGAAAAAAGGGAAAACATATGTTTATATGCATACATAAGATAACTAGGCTAATTGTTTTATTGACAGGTGCAGTTACTGTTTGATTGTTTGATCAGCCTTGCATGCCTATATCTGGTAATCTGGGTAACTACTTTGAAGATAACAATAAGTAATACAACAACCATTATTAATTTCTTATCACCTTGTCTGAAGTTCTGTATTGCTTTTATGGTTTTTATGTTGTTTTGTTTATGTCTGTGTGTTTAATATATTTTCATTCTCTTATCTTTAAAATAAAAAGTGTTTTTATAGAATATCTTGATACTATTAAGTAGAATCATGGCTGTTGCACAACTAGTTGCTCATAGTGGAGATGAAGGTTGAGGAGCTCTGCCCTGTTCTCCAGCTGAGCAGACTCTCAGCAGTCATCTGAAGGTACCCAATTCCACTATTTGCTTATGTAGACCAGGAAAGCTACCAAAAAGTAGAAAATGCAAAAGCCATCAGAAGAAGCAAATTACTGCTGGACTATCTCATTCTTATTTGAGTGTCTCCAAACTAAATTGAGACAGCAGTGATAAAAACAAATACACAAGACCTTTCTACTCTATTGCCTTCATGATTACAATCTCATTCCTCAAAGGGGTCTTGCTGTGGCTGAAGAAGAACAGAGAGGGTGAATGACTGAAACTGTCTAGAAATAAAGAAGTGGCCAATTTTCCTCCCTTCAACACACTGATTCATCAGTTCATTGTCCGTTTCCTTATAACAGTGACACAATTTCTTACTGAGGTCTTCACAAATGGCTTCATCATGGTGGTGAATGTGGCAGACATCATCAGGCAGAGACAAATGGCTCCTCTGGATCTGCTCATTTCCTGTCTGGCGACTTCAAGGATTACTCTGTAGATGCTTATCTTCCTTGAACATCTGTTTCTTCTCTCCTTCATGAAACAGGCAGTATTTTCTAAGCTGAATATAATGTTGATGTTTCTAAATATTTGGGGGCTTTGGTTGCACACGTGGCTTGGTGTTTTCTACTGCACCAAGATCGCCAACATCCCACACCCACTGTTCTTCTGGTTGAAGATGAGGATTTCTAAGTTGGTGCCCTGGCTGATCCTGGAGTCTATGCTGTATGCAGCTATCAGTACTGGCATCTTCAAAAAACATGCATGGATTACTAGTGAAAAATTTGTGGTCAACTTTTTCTCCAAAAATGCAACTCAAACCAAAAGAATAGAAATTGTACCACTTTCAATTTTGATTTTTCATGTTACAGTGCCATTAAATGTCTTCTTCATTGCTGTTCTGTTCTTGATTTTCTCCCTTGGGAGAAACGTGCAGCAGATGAGAAACAGTTTTACAGGAACCAGCAATGCCCACTGGGGTGCACTCATCAGGGCAATGCTGTGCATCCTGTCCTTCCTAGTCCTCTACTTCTTCCACTACATGGTGGTCATTTTGTTCTTTGTTCAAATATTGCAGTTTGGAAGCTTCCTTTTTGAGTTCTTCTCCTTTCTAGGTGGGATTTATCCACCTATACATACTGTGATCTTAATTTTAGGAAACGCTAAACTGAAACAAAATGCAAAGAAATTCCTGCTCTGTGGTCAGTGAGAAGAATATAGATCACTTGAATGTATCTATGAGTCAATGGCTTTGCTGTGTCTGTCTCCCCTCACTCACCCAATAAACATTCTCTTCACAAATCTACAGTTCATCATCAAAACCCAAGCATCCTGAGGCATGGTCGGGGATCTTCTCCCTTCAGAAAAGGTGACACTGATATGTAAAAAAATAGCAAATACCTCTGGGTTTCATCTATGTCAGAGTTTTGGTTGTGATATGGAACTGCCATCTTGCAAGATAAATAGTGCAGAGATCTTGGTACAGGTTGTCTATCGGGCATATGGAAAACCACAATTCCATCAATGTTGAAAGTCTTGAAGAGGAAGAAAACACTTGCTTGAACTTGTGTCAGAAACACACTGAATGCTGTAGCGTCTCTGTGGACAGGATGTCTAGTTTTCAATGGTTTATCTGACTCAAGTGGGTTGAATGTTCATCCCTTGTCCACCTGCATATGATTTCTGTGCTGTTTATTTGAGTCACACATAATGCAGCCCTTCTTAGACCAGAAAGAAGACTGAGCACAAGGAATCCTTCTATGTCTGTGTGAGCATGTTGACCGTGTCCATCTTGCAGAGAAAATAGATGTCATGGTGACATTTTGTAACAAATGATGAAAAGGATTATAAAGAAGAAAAAGATGGAGGAGAAGAGAGAGGAGTGAGATCTGAAGGTTCCTTTTCCATCTCCCCTAATTGTTCACATTGAATAGACAATGGCTTGCGAAGTTGTTTATTTATTCTCTTGTGCACCTTTCCAGTTGATGGTGTTCTTTGGTCCTCTTACTATACGCCTTGTCTTGCCAGTGTGGCAAAACCAGAAGATGGGTTCGGTTGTGGGTGTCCCCATGTGCCTAACCTCAGAGATGCATTTTCCTCTACTCTGGCTGATGATTTTGTAAAGTAAGATGTTCATGCATGTTTCCAAACAAATTCAAAGCCTGTTTGCTTTCAGGCAAGGCAATGAAATAAAAGACGTTTTTCAGTTTAGCTGTTAATTTGGGCTCATTTGTGATGATGTATAAATTGTGTTAGATTTAGATGTGCCAACAGTAAGGATTCAAATTCTGATTTTTGAATATCAGACATACAACTCATAGTGGAGTACCTCAGAAAATCCGGAAATGGTTGTATCTTCTTGACTGTGTGACACAGAGTGCTTGGTAGACTCTCAGGCGTGGCTCCCCAGGGAAAAAAGCAACATCCCCACTTCCTGTGTGTAGCTCACAGTCACTCCCTCTGGTCAGCAGCTCTGGGAAGAGCACAGTGTCCTGAGGTGAGCACTGCTCTAGTTGGGGAAAGATCACTGGAGACACACTCTTGTGTTTCTCACACCTGCCGCTCAGAAAATACTTGCTCTGTCAACCAGGATGTGTTCCTGCAGGTGGGCAGAGAGGACAGGAGCAACTTCAAACACCCAGTGAGAAACCCATGGGAATACTAAATTGTGATTCCATTTCTTATATCTTTGCTCTAAGAGTGTAGTTTATAGCATAACTAGACGGGTATGACTAAGTTCGTGAAATTGTGATATTGCCGAGATTTATAAGAAAGTAAAACTGCAAAGTATAATAGAGAATTCTAAAATCATAACCACTGCCAGGTTTCCTCCAAACAAATTTTTTGCAAAGATGTTGCCAAGCTATTGTGCTGCTGTGTTTGTGCACAGCATACATTGCTGTACCTTAAAAGCAGAAAAGTTTCAGCCTTTTCTCTCTGGAGTCCTCTTTTTCTCAACTCAGCAGCCCTGGCAAATTGCTTCTGTCCTTCTCTCATCCAGCAGCAATTTGATGCCTACATATCCCCCCACACAACTCATCCTTCTGCTTTTAATGTGGCCTCCTAGCCAAGCATATTAGTATATACCTATGATCCAGGACTCTGGGAAGCTGAGGCAGGAGGACTGCAAGTGCCAACCTACCTTGGGTAACTTAGCCAAAGAGCAACACTGGACCAAAAACAATTTTAGAGGTTGCAGATATATCTCAGTGTAAAGGCTCCAGTAATATCCACAAAACCACAGGGAGAAAAAGTAAAATGGGAGAGAGAAAGAGAGACAGACAGAGAAACAGAGAGAGAAAAAAGAAAGAGAACTAAGTGAAAGAAGAAAGAAAGGAAGTTTGGAAGGAAGAAAAGAAGAAAGGATGAGATACAAAGAAGAACAAAGCAAGCAAGCAAGAATAAAGCAAGGGAGGAAGACAAGAAGTGAGAGAGGGAGGGAGAATGAGATGAAGCAGGTGGAAAGGGTGCGAAACAGGTTCATTGCATTGGTTATGATCTGGACATGGCTTGAGTGTCCATTGAGGTGTGTGTGTGGATGTTTGTGCCCGATATGGGGAATGAGGAGGAGGAAATGTAATCCCCTCTGCTGTTTAGAGAGGAACCTTTGGGGTGCTTACAGTGGGGTGAGTCATTACGCCAGTACCCATGATGAACCCTGGTGGCTTCGGGGAAGAGAACCAGGCATGGAGCAGACGCTGGGGTGCTCTCATCGTTTCTCCCCTGCTAGCCTGAAGCAAACACAGCACTGCCCTTGGATCAGAGCCAGGAGCCAAGAAGAGCCTGTGTTCCTGCTAATTCCCCCAGGGTTCAGTAAGGTGACAAGACTAAAAAAGGCATGGACATCACTTGTTCTGAAGCCAGGGGAAGCCCTGCACTGTCCACCTGCCCTCCATGCCCTGTGCCCCAGGAAGTCAGTGTTGTGCTGCAACTGGCCTGGCTTCCAGAGAGGGCTTCAGAACAGAGTTTGGGTGAGGAGGAGATCTCTTCTTGAAGGGCGACCTGGAAGGACAGCCCTTTGGGTTTCAGAGAGGAGCCCCAAAGCTGTACACTCTCCATTGTAACCCAAGTCCCTCATTGCCTGACCCAAGAGTTTTCTACAGTCTGCCATGAATGAAGGTGATGACATCACCTGAGAAGTCTAAGTCTGCTTGCTTCTCTTGTGAGGTTCAGTGGGTCTTGGGTCAGTGGTCAGCAGATGCATCCTAACGAGGCCCATCCCTCTCAGACATGGAAAGAAGAAGAGGAGTTAGGGAAGGCCCATGCAAAGTGAAGGTACTTTTCTTGTAGGTATTACATGAAGCAGCGGGAAGCCACCCCGAGGAAGGAGCGGGGTGCTCAGAGCAACAAAGCCAAAGCAGGGGCAGTGGCCCTCTTTTATGGGTTAGGGTGCTGTCTCCATCCTCCTGAGTAAGGACTCTTAATTGAGTGGTTATTGGGCTTGTGGCTAGGGGTTTAGTCTTGTGGCCTGAAGAGTAATTTTCCAGAGCAGATTACTTTGTGAACATCATATACTGGAAGGGAAATTTTGAGGCAAAGATAGCTAAAACACCCACGAGTGTGACAGATTATCAATCCTAAGCCACAATATTGTTTGGAAATTGTTTCAGTATCCATTCTGTACACTCTAAAAAGAGCTCGGGTCTTTTGCCCTCCAGAGTAGTGCCTTCTGACCTTTCACTATATATAGACGTTTAAGATATGAGTATTACAACCATCCGAATGGTAAAATAATGAACACTGCAATTTTAAACATCTCCCAACAGTAAATGCCCTCATTCAGCATCACACTAAGGTGTTGCTCCAGTGTCTCCAATGCCTGGAACCCTTATTGCCTTGCTTTTATATTGAGTGACACTTTGTGTTGCAGCCTGTATATTTTATTATATAACTACTTTAAATTATAGGAGGTTTTGATTTTCTCAGCCTTTGTACATTAGGGAATTACTACATGGGAGCCTTACCCTGCTGGCCATGGAGTATAATGATGGTGGAAGAGATCTTTTTTTATGTGTGTTTTTGAAGAATACCTTGAAAATGTGAAGCAGAGTCCCAGCTGTGGCACAAATAGTTACTCACGGTGGAGATGAAGGTTGAGGAGCTCTGCCCAGTTCTCCAGCTGAGCAGACCCTCAGCAGTCATCTGAAGGTATCCAGTTCCACTATTTGCTTATGCAGACCAGGAAAGCTAAGAAGAACTACAAAATGCAAAAGCCATCAGCAAGAAGCAAATTATTGCTGGACTATCTCTTTCTTATTTGAATGTCTCAGATCTAAGTTGAGAAAGCAGAGATAGAAACACATGTGCACTGCCTTCCTACTCCATAGCCTTTGTGATTAGAATCGTGCTCCTCAAAAGGATCCTGCTCTAGCTGAAGAAAAACACAGATAATGAGTAACTGAAGGCGTCTGACAATCTATGCATCTTCTAAGATTTTCTTCTCCCAAAATGCTAATGCATCACCTCATCATCCATTTCCTTATAGCAGTGATACAGTTTCTTACTGGAGTCCTCACAAATGGCTTTATCGTGGTGGTGAACGTGGTGGACTTCATCAGGCAGAGACAAATGGCTCCTCTGGATCTGCTCATTTCCTGTCTGGTGACTTCAAGGATCTATCTTCACTTCCACATCCTACTTGTGCACCTGGTCCTTCTCTCCTTCGTGAACCAGTCAATATTTGCTGAGTATTATATAACTTTCTTGTTTGTAAATGACTGGGGGCTTTGGTTGGCCACATGGCTTGCTGTTTTCTACTGTGCCAAGATCTCCACCATCCCGCACCCTCTGTTCTCCTGGATGAAGATGAGGATTTCCAAGTTGGTGCCCTGGCTGATCCTTGGATCTACATTGTATGTATCTATTACTACTGTTATCCACAGAAAATATTCATGGGCTACTACCCAAAAACTGTTGGCTAATTTTTTCTCCAAAAATACAACTGAAATCATGGAAATAGATATGCCATTTTCATTTTTTTTAAGTTCATATTGCACTGCCATTAATTATCTTCCTCATCGCTTTGCTGCTGTTGATTTTCTCCCTGGGCAGACATACACAGCAGGTGAGAAGCATTACTACAGGAACCAGGGATCCCTGCAGGGGTGCGTCCATCAGGGCAATGCTGTCCATCCTGTCCTTCCTGATCCTCTACTTCTCCTACTGCACTGTGAGCTTTCTGAATATTTTTCAAATATTAGAGTATGGAAGCTACCTCTTCGTATTCTGCACCTTGGTGGCTGGCATCTACCCATCTATACACTCTGTCATCTTAATTTTAGGAAACCATAAATTGAAACAAAATGCAAAGAAGTTCCTTCTCTGGGACTAGTACAGTTGGTGAGAAGGATTTGAATCAACTGAAAGGATCTGGGAGTCAATGGCTTCCCTGTGTCCATCTCCTCTCACTCACCCCATAAACATCCTGCCCATAAACGTACTGATCATCATCTAACCCATCCATTCTGAGACATCATTATAGGCTTGCTACCTGCAGAAAAGGTACATAAATCTGTAAAGCACAACAAATGTCAGTGGATTACACCCATGTCAGAGTTCTGTCTGTGATAGGGAACCACTGTCTTGCAAGATAATTAGTAGATGGATCTATGTGCACGATGTCTTCCTAGGGCAGAAGAAATCACAATTCCTGCAAAGTTGAAAGTCTCAAAGAGGAAGAAAAGCAACTGCTTGAACTTGTGATGGCCAAAACACACAGAATCCTATAGCCCCACTGTCAGTAGGATGTGTAGTCCTGTATGTTTATCTGCCTCAAATGGGCTGAGTGTTTATTCCTTGTCTACCTGCAGATGATTTCTATCCATTTTATTAAAGTCACAGATAATGAAGCCCTTCTTAGACCAGAAAGAAGACTGAGGACAGGGAGCCTTTCTAGGACCCTGTGAGCATGTCCACTGTGTCCATCTAGAATCTAGATGTCATAGCGACACTTCCTAGCAAATGATGGAAAGGCTGATCGGTGGGAAAAAAGCAGGAGGAGGAGAAGAGAGAGAGGCTGAGATTTGAAAGCTTCTTTTCCATCTTGCCTAATTGTGTGCCTTGGACAGAAAATGACTTCCAAAGGTGTTTCTTCTACAAGGGCGTTCTTGGCTTCAGAACCTTTCCAATGGATGGAGGAGAGTTGGTCTTCCTACTACACAGCTTGTCTTCCCAGTGAGGCAACACCAATAGGTGGGAGAGGCTTGAGTGTCCCCATCTAGTTTACCTCAGAGATGCATTTCCTGTTGGACTGGCTGATGGTTTTGGAAACTAAGAGGTTTGTGTATGTTTCTAAAGCACGTTCAAATCCTTTTGCTTTCAGGCAAGTCAGTGAAGTAAAAGATGTTCGTAAGTTTCACTGTTAATATGGATTCATGTGTGATGATGTAAACTGTGTTAGATTTAGGTTTGCCAATCACAAGTAGTAAGGATTCAAATTCTGGTTTTTAAACCCCAGGCATACAAGTCATTAGAGAAGTTGCTTCAGAAGACCTAGACATGGGTGTGTCTTTTTGACTGTGGTACATAGAAGTAGTCTCTGCCTCCCAGGGCTTGGACCTGTTTCCCAGGGAACAAAGGAGCAAGCCCACTTTATGTGTGTAGCTCAGAGTTCCTCCCCCACCCCTGTTGGCAGCTCTGGGAAGAGCAGAGTTTCCTGCAGGGGGACACTGCTCCTTTTACCAGAAGAACACAGGAGACACACTGTTGTTCTCACTTCTGCCACTCAGCAAATCCTTGCTCTGTGAACCTAGGATGTGTGTTCCTGCAGGTGGACAGAGAGAGTGGAAACAACTTAATATATCCAGGGAGAAATCCAGAGGGATTTTGTTTCTCAGATACCAAATTGTGATTCCAGTTCTTGTATCTTTGCTCTAAGAGTGTAGTTAATAGCATAACTAGGAAAGTATGACTAAGTTTATAAACTTGTAATATTACTAAGAATTTTAAAGAAGGAAACTGGAAAGGTATAGTAAACCATTCTGGAAACATTGCCTTTCCTAAATTTCCTGCTGAAATGTTGCCGAGCTATTTTGCTGCTGGGTGTTACATGCAGCACTCATTGCTGTATCTTAAAAGCAGAAGAGTCTCAGCCTTGTCTCTCTGGAGCTCTCTTTATCTGGACTCAGCAATCCTGCCAAATTTTATTTTTGTCCTCCTCTCATCTAGGAGCAGTTTGACCTCTACCTGTCCCATCACAGCCTCTAGCTGTGCTTTTAGAAATGGAGCCCGTTATCTAACTGTTGTAGTGCACTACTATATTTCCAGGACTCTGGGAGGCTGAGGCAGGAGGACAGCAAGTGTGAGCCTAGCCCAGTCCACTTAACAATAGCAATACCTTCATCAACAAAACTTTTTAGAGGCTGCAGATGTAGCTCTGTGCAAAGGTTCTATTTTAAATATCCAAGGAAGCAACAAGGAAAAGAGAGAGAAAAAGAGTGGGTGAGAAAAAGAGAGAGAGACAGAGAGAGAGACAGAGATGGAGAAAGGCAAGACTGAGAAAGACAAAGACAAAAAGAGAAAGAATATAAGAAGGAAGGTGGGAAGGGAGAAAGGAAGAAAAGATTAGAAAGAAAGAACTACAGGAAGAAAGAGAAAGTCTAAAGAAAGGAAGGGAGAATGAGATGAAGGAAGATAGAAAGTGTGTGAACCGGGTTCATGGCGATGGCTATGGTCTGGATCTGGACCTGATTCCCAAGAAACAAAGCAGCAGCCCCACTTCCTGTACGCATCCCGCAGTCCCTCCCTCCGGTCAGCAGCTCTGGGAAGAGCAGAGTGTCCTGGAGTTGAATGCTGCTCCCGATGTGGAAGGAACACTGGAGATACCCTTGTCCTTCTCACACCTCAGCAGATCTTTGCTCTGTGCACCCAGGATGTGTGTTCCTGCAGGTGGGCAGAGAGAGTTGGAGCAGCTTCAAGCATCCACAGAGAAGTCCAGGGGGATTTTGTTTCTCAGATACCAAATTGTGATTCCATCTCTTGTATCCTTGCTCTAAGTGTGTAGTTAATAGCATAACTAGGAAGGTATGACTAAGTTTGCAAACTTATAATATTACCAACAGTTGTAATAAAGAAAATGATGAAGTATAGTAAACCATTCTGCAAACATTACTCTGCTGCTTGCCTAGAAATAAATTTCTTGAAAAATGTTGCCAAGATATTGTGTTGCTGGGTGTTGTGTGCAGCACTCATTGCTCTGTCTTTAAAAACAGAAGAAAAATTGCTTTGTTTTGTTTTTGTCTATGTTGTTGGCATTTTGCTATTGCTCTTCTTTTAAAATTCCCTTTAAAATAAAAAAGAGTCTCAGCCTTGTCCCTCTGGATTCCTCTCTATCTGGACTCCTCTCATTTAGGAGCAGTTTGACCTCTATCTGTTGAGGCACAGCCCCTACTTCTGATTTTACAAATGGTGCTGGTCAGCTAAGTGTGGTAGTGCATGCCTAGAATTTCAGGACTCTGGGAGGCTGAGGCAGGAGGACTGCAAGTGTGAGCCTAGCCTGGGCAACATATCAATATGGCAATACCTTGATCAAAAAATACTTAAGGTTGCAAGTGTAGCTCAGTTTAAAGATTCCAGGGGTGTCTATAGTTCAACTGACTCACCCTCTCTGGTCAACTTTCTCTTTCCCACACAGAAAAAGGAAAAGGAGTCAGAGAAGGACAGGGCAAAGCCAAAGTCTTTTGTTGTAGACATTGCAGGAAATATTACAAAGTAATCCCACAAAGTAACACTTAGGGGTGTTCAGAGCTGCAATACCACAAAATTTGCAGCTGTTCTCCTGTTTTATGCATTATGGGTCCCATCTCCACCCACTTGAGTGTCAAAACTTGATTGATTGGATATTGGGCTTGTGGTTAGGGATTCAGTCTTGTGTTCTATATGGGAATTATCTGGAACAGTTTGTTTGCGGGACATTACAATGTAGAAGGGACATTTAAGTAGGGGCAGTAGCTTACACAGACAGTGTGACAGGCTATCACCTTTACATCACAAAGTTGTTTGGAAATTGGTGCTCATAGCCACCAGCTGCATTTTTCCATCCTCTAAAAAAGGGCCTAGGTCTTTAACCCTCCAGAGGGTCCCTTCTAGCCCCATACTACATACAGATATATAAAATGAGCATTGCAACAATTTGAATATTAAAATAATGAACACTGCAATTCTAAATATGGCCCCACAATAACGGCCCTCATTTGGGCTCACACTGGGGTTTTAGTGTAATGTCTGCACATACATGGAGCCCTTATTCCTTACTTTTTTTTTTTTTTTGGTGGTACCAGGGATCAAACTCAGGACATTGTGCTTGCCAGGTAGGCACTTATTCCACTGAGCTATATCCCCAGCCCTTATTGCCTTACTTTTATACAGACTGATAATTTTATATTCACTGATAACTCGTATCATGCATATTTTATTACATAACTACATTAAATTTTAGTTGGTGCTCATTTTCTCAGCCTTAGTACATTAGAGAATTACTACATGGGAAGCTTGCATTGCTGGACCTGGAACATAATGCTGGTGGCGCTGACTTTTTTAAAGGTGTTTTTTGAAACAATACTTTGATAACATGGAGTAGAATCACAGTTATGGAACAATTACTTACTCATGGTGGAGATGAAGGCTGAGGAACTCTGGCTGTTTCTCCAGCTGAGAAGACTCAGCAGTCATCTGAAGGTATCCAGTTCCACTATTTGCTTATGGGGAGCAAGGAAGCAAAGAACTAGAAAATGCAAAAGCCATCAACAAGAAGCAAATTATTTCCAGACTATCTCTTTCTTATTTGAATGTCTCAGAACTTAATTTAGAATGCAGAGATATAAACCGAAGCACACTGCCTTCCTACTCCATAGCCTTCGTGATTAGGGTCATGCTCCTTAAAGGGGTCCTGCTCTAGCTTAAGAAGAACAGAGAGCTTCAATGGTGGAAACTGTTTGAAAATCTATACATTATCAAAGAAATGACTGATTTTCTTGTTCTCAACATACTAACACATCAGTTCATTATCTATTTTCTTACAGCAGTGACACAGTTTCTTGCTGGGGTCTTCACAGATGGCTTCATCATGGCGGTGCATGTGGTGGACTTCCATCAGGCAGAGACAAATGGCTCCTCTGGATGTGTTCATTTCCTGCCTGGTGAATTCGAGGATTTATCTCCAGTTGCTCATCTTCCTTGTGAACTTGGCTCTCCTCTCCTTCATGAAACAGTCAGTTCTTGCTGAGTTTAATGTAATTTTTATTTTCCTAACTATTTGGGAGCTTTGACTGGCCACGAGGCTTGGTGTTTTGTACTGTGCCAAGATCTCCACCATCCCACACCTGCTGTTTTCTGGCTGAAGATGAGGATTTTCAAGCTGGTGCCCTGGCTGATCCTGGGGTCTACATTGTATTCATCTATCACTTCTAGCATCCACATAAAACATGCATGAAGTATGACCCAAAAACTTGTGGTTAAAGTTTTCTCCAAAAATGCAGCTTAAACCAAGGTAATTAACATTGTACCATATTCCACTGTGATTTTTCATCTTACATTACCGTTACTTATCTTCCTCTTCAGTATTCTACTCTTAATTTTTTCACTCAGGGGACATGTCCAGCAGATAAGAAGCATTGCTATGGAATCCACAGACCCCAGAAAGGGTGCCCCCTGTCAGGGCAATGCTGTCCATCCTGTCCTTCCTAATCTTCTACTCCACCCACTACATGATAGTCCTATTTTTCTTTTTCAAAGTGTTGCAGTTTGGAAGCTTTCTCTTTATGATCTGTGTCTTGGTGGCCAGCACCTACCCATCTGTACACTCTGTCATCCTAATTTTAGGAAACCCTAAACTGAAACAAAATGCAAAGTTCCTGCTCTGTGGTCAGTTCAGTCAATGAGAAGGGTTTGGGCCACTACATAGGCTCTAGGAGTCAATGGTTTCCCTGTGTCTGTCTCTCGTCACTCAACAAAGATCCTGCCCATAAATGTACTGCTCATCACCTTAGCCTGTCCTTCTGAGACAACGTAACAGATTTTCTGCCTTCAGAAAAATGTCCAGTGATCTATAAAACACAACAAATGTCAGTGGATTACATCCAAGAGTTCTCCTGTAATACGGAACCACCATTTTGCAAGATAAAGGGTACAGGGATCTTAGTGCATGATGTCTTCTCTGTGCACAAATAAGCACAATTCTCTCAACATTGAAAGTCTTGAAGAGGAAGAAAAGCACTTGCTTGAGCTCATGTAAAAATACACAGAATCCTGCACCCCCACTGTCAGTAGGATGTCGGGTCCTCCGTGGTTTATCTGACTCAGATGGGCTGAATGTTCATCCCTTGTCTATGTGCAGATGATTTCTGTCCTCTTTATTAGAGTCACAGATAATGAAGCCCTTCTTAGCCTGGAAAGAAGGCTGAGGACAGGGAGCCCTTCCAGATCCCTATGAGCACCTTCACTGTGCTCATCGTGTAGAGAACCTACATGTCATGCCGACCCTTGGAAGCAAATGATGAAAGGCTGATAGATGGAGGAAAAGCAGAAGAGAAAGGAGTTGAGACCTGAAGGCTCCTTTTCCATCTCCCCTAATTTTGCACCTGGGACGGACAATGCCTTGCAGACGTGTTTCTTTATGTGCCTCTGCACTTGGCTTTGGGACCTTTCCAGTGGCTGATGGTGACATGGTTCTCCTACCAGGTGGATTTTCTTCCCATTGTGACAACAATAGTAGAAGGAGAACCTGGAGGCTTCTCCATCTGCTTGACCTCAGAGATGCATTTTCTGCTGGGTTGGCTGATGATTTTGGAAACTGAGAGGTTCATGTATGTTACCAAAGCAAATTCAAAACCCCTTTGGTTTCAGGCAAGTCAAAGAAATCAACACTGTTCTTAGATTTAGCTGCAAGTTTTGCTTCATGTGTGATGATGTAAACTGTAGATACAAATTCACCAATCACTAGTACCAAGGGTTCCAAAGCTGAGTTTTGAATCCCAGGCATGAAACTCCCAGAGAATCTGCTCCACATTCCAGAGGTGGGTGTGTCTTCTTGGCTGTGGGATATAGAGAGCCCTGTGTCTTCTCATGGCTTGGAACTGATTCCTGAGGGAACAAAGGAGCAGGCCCCTCTCTATGTACATAACTCTCAGTTTCTCCCTCTGGTCAGCAGCTCTGAGCGGAGCATACTTTCCTAGAGAGGAACTCTGCTCCTTCTGGGGAAGGAACACTGGAGATGCACCCTTGTCCTTCCCGCATCTGCCGCTGAGCAGATCCTTGCTGTGTGAATCCAGGATGTGTGTTCCTGCGGTGGGGCAGAGAGAGCGGGAGCAGCTTCAAACAGCCAGACAGAAATCCACAGGAATTTTCTTCTTCAGGTACCAAATTGTGATTCCATTTCTTGTACCTCTGCTCTAAGAGTGCTAGTTAATAGCATACCCACAAAGGTATGACTAAGTTTGTAAACTTGTAATATTAGCAAGAGTTGTAATAAAGAAAAATCATGGAGTATAATTAAGGATTCTGAACATATTGCCCTGTCCATTTTTCTAGGAATAAATTTCTTGCAGAAATGTTGTCCAGTTATTCTGCTGCTGGGTGTTGTGTGCAGCACTTATTGCTCTGTCTTAAAAGCAGAGGAGTCTCAGCCTTGCCTCCCTGGAGCCCTCTTTATCTGGATTCACCAGTCCTGCCAAATTGCCTTTGTCCTTCTCTCATCCAGCAGCAGTTTGACCTCTGTCTATCCTGGCAAAGTGCCTATCCCCTTACCTTTAGAAATGTGGCTTGCTAGCCAAGCATGGAATTGTATGGCTATAATTCCAGGTGTCTGAGAGGCTGAGGCAGGAGGATTGCAAGTGTTTGCCTAGACTGTGCCACTTAGCCACATCAGAGTACCTTGAATAAAAATAATTTTTAGAAGCTGAGGGTGTAGCCCAGTGGAAAGGCTAAAGTTATGGCCACAGAAACACAGGAAGCAAAAAGGAAAAGGGGAGAGAGATGGAGGAAGACAGACAGACAGACAGACAGACAGACACACACACACACACACACACACACACACCAATGAGAAAAAAGAGAAGCAAGAGTATGAAACAAGAAAAGTAGAAAAATTATGAGAAACAGAGAAAATAAGGAAGAAAGAAAGAAAAAGAAAGAGAAAAAGGGAAGGAAGGAAGAAAGAAAGGGAGGGAGGGAGGACTGAAGGAGAGAAGCAAGGGCATGAGCAGTGCTCATAGCAAGGGCTAAGTTAAGGTGTGACATAGTGGTTTGGTGTCCCTGAGGTCCTGATTGGAAATCTGTCCTCATTATGGGAAAGAAGAAAGAAACTTAATGCCGTCTGCTGTTTAAAGGGCAACCTTTGGGGGTATGTACAGTGGGGTGGGTCATCAGAGCGGGGCCCATTATAAACCCCAGTGGCTTTGCGGGAGGAGGGCCAGTCATGGACCAGACACAGCTGTGCTCTTGCTCTCTACCCCTGCTACCCAGAAAGAGATACAGCCCTGTCCTGGGACCACAGCCACGAGCTAAGGAAATCCTGTGTCCTGGTAACTTCCCAGTCTGCAGAAACATGACAGATGAGACAAGACAACACTGGTTCTGAAGCTGGGAGATGTGCTGCTGTGTTGGTCACCTGAGCGCTTCACCCTGTGCCCCAGGAAGTCAGTGCTGTGCTGCAGTCATCCTGGCTTCTGGAGAGAGTTTTGGAACAGAGTTTGGGCCAGGAGGATGCCACTTCCTGAACAGGAACCTGCAGGAACAGCATTTTGTGTTTCAGGTAGGAGCCCCAAGGCTGTGTACTCTCCAGTGTAACATGATTCTTTCAGTGCCTGACCCAAGAGTTCTCCACAGTCTGCCATGATTAAGGTGGTGACATCACCTGGGAAGTCTAAGTCTGAGAGCTTCCGTTGTTAGGTCCAGTGGGCCTAGTGTCAGGGGGTCTGTGGACACATCCTTGCTGAGGAGGTCTCTCTCGCTGATATGGAAACAGGAAGAGAAGTCAGGGAAGGCCAGTGCAAAGAGAAGGTACTTTTCTTGTCGGTACTACGGGAAGCATTAGTAAGCCACCTGAGGAAGGAGTTAGGTGCTCAGACCTGCAACAATGCCAAATCTGGGGCACCAGGGCTGTTTATGGGGTACAATCCTGTCTCCATCCTCCTTAGTGTGGACTCTTAATTCATTGGATATTGGGCTTATGGCTGTGGGCTATCCTGGCATGGGGGTGCACACCTGTAATCCCAGCACTCAGGAGACTGAGGCAGGGTGATTGT
>PVLD010019103.1:0-28103 GCA_004027595.1 Dinomys branickii | reverse complement strand
GTTCTTCCCTCCACACTCGCTCTCTCGTCTGGTCATCTTCTTCCCGGAAGTCCTTATTTCTGTCTTCATATTGCTATATTTCATTGTTTGGGTGGTAATCCTCTGGGAGGTTCTCTCTCTGCTGCCTACCCGGTCGCCATCTTCCCGGAAGTTCTACATTTTGTTTTCATAGATTTATTTTGCCGTACAAAGGGAAAACTTGCCACAAGAAAATTAGGGGCTTTTGGTTTGACATTTGCTATTTTCAGCAGGTAATTTATAAAATGTCAAAAGGAAAATTTCATGTTACTGCGTGGTTACAGACAGCACTGACCAATCCACATGTGTTTTTTACACACTGACCACATGCCAAGAACTCCACCGAGAAAGAGAAAGACTTGCAGATAATCGTAGCCTTTTTCCTGTGTCTTCACATCTACCAGACATAGCAGTGAAGATTTAATGTTTGCCTTCTATAAATTAGAAGAAAAAAAAAAAAAAGAGGGAGAGTGCAGACTCACACACGCCCCAGGGGACGGTTGCCTAAATGGCTGTCTGTCTAGCAGTGTGATTCCAAGTGTGCTCCTAATTACCTTTCCTCGCCTTTCCTTCTCCAACACACAGCAATGATAACTGTCTAGTTACACTGAGAAATAGGAAAACTATAGTGTATTCTAATGAGTTCTTTGTAAACAGGAACAATCTACATTAGCAAACAAGAGCAACACTGGTATTCAGTCCTCTTGTAGGAAGTGGTAGGGGCTGGGGATATAGCTTAGTGGCACGGTGCCTGCCTCGCAAGCATGGAAAACAGGAATGATAAGAAATATAGTCATGAGTTCAACTACCAGTATCACCAACAAAAGCAGAAGAAGAAGAAAGCTGTTACCTCTACAAAGGAGTGAGTAATTCTTATAAATGAAAACCGTAGACTAATCTCTTTGCTAGACAGAAACACTCTGGCAGAAGCCACTAAATGAAGCAGGCGTAATAGAATATGTAGCACTGCTCCATCAAGATTCTATCTTTTTGGTTGATTTTCCACATCTTGCAAAAGATGTTTTCAAAACACTATTTTCAGAAATATCATGTGGACATGGTTGAATGCCTTAAGTTTTGATTAATGAGTAAACTTAATGAATGTTGATTAATGAATAAATTTATATCGGTCTGCTGCTTGCCTCCCAAGACTT
Organism: Dinomys branickii; assembly: GCA_004027595.1. Taxonomy (NCBI): domain Eukaryota; kingdom Metazoa; phylum Chordata; class Mammalia; order Rodentia; family Dinomyidae; genus Dinomys; species Dinomys branickii. The sequence continues at coordinate 26,931 of PVLD010019103.1, read as the reverse complement.
CCTTTTTTTTCTTTTCATTTCTTTCTTCTTAGTCTCTAAATTTCTGGGGGAAGAATTTGAGTTTCAAAATGCCTACGAACATGAACAAGCTGATTTTACTACTAGGCATGATCTGTTTGGAACAAGGTAAATCTGCAACTCTTTCTCTCCCCAAAGGTAAGTTTCAAATGAACTCTGTAGTACTTTGGCCTAAAGAAATAACCTTTTCTGGCAGTGGGTATCATAACTCCAATGCCTTATTTCTTTGGTAAAACAGGAGAAATAAATATATTTTGGAGATCTCATTGTTTTTAAAGTAATTATTTTGGACTTTTCTCTTGAAGCCAGTATATGAAATGAGGTGAAACATTTATGGAACTCGACTAAAGGTTTTTTTTTTTTCACTTAGTTTTACCAAATGAACAGATTATTCACTATTTTGGACACAACACAAATCCTATCTGTTATGAAGCAAATTCTGGAAAGCAGCACAGATTTGGAAGCACTTGTAAGCTTTTGGAAAATTATCTTACTGGAAAATATGAAAAACATTCACTGCAGTGTACTGGAAATGGTCTTTTTTTCCCTTGACTGTCATAAGCTCAAACAGTTCTTGGCAGGCGTCTTCATAGTCAGACTTGTGCCAGCCCAGAGAAGCAACATGTTTTCTGTCTTTGCTTCAGTGAGTTCAGGAAATAGTAAATTTTGTGTTTAAAGTATTTATGCGTCCTTCAGCAGAAGCAGTTAGAAAATAAGCTTTTGATCCTGTGTCCTGCCTCTGTAGACTCAGAACTAAAACATTGTTATGTTCATGCCTTGCCATTACTTAGCAGTGCATCTCTTTAATTCTTAATTTTTATATCTGTAATGTGAGGGATAACAGTGTTGGATTCACAGGGATAGAGTGGGGATTAAGCAAGAAGTCCTATAAAGAGCTTTATGTGTTTTAACACATTGATCTAAATAACTAAGTCTCTTAAGAATATGTTCTCAAGAAAAACCATCTGTTCATCAGTTCAACTTTTCCAAGTGCCTAGTGCATGTTGGAAATTGTGCTAAACCTTGAAAATACAGAGATTACTACATAGGCTCCTCCCCCTCCAAATAGATTGTAGTTCAGTGACAGATGACAACAGTGCATGATGGCAGCGTGGCATGCCAAAACAATCAGAGGAGTGAGGAAAGAGTGCGGCACATCGCAAAGGAGAGCCCCTTAACCCAGTCCGAGAAAGGCAAGGGAGATTTTTCAGATGAGGTGGTGAACACAGATCAGAAGGTTCTGGTGGGCAAAGGTGTAGACTGACTGTCAGGCAGGGTCTTCTAGACCCTCCTTAAAAAGCACGTGGGAAAGAATGGCTTATAGGAAGAATATAAAATGTGCCATCACTGAATCATCTCGTGGAGGTGAACAACTGTAGTTTAGTTATTAGTTGAGAAGTCAAAAACCCTTTTTAAGAAGTAAATGCAGTCTTCTCAGAGATAGTGCTTTCCGCAAAGAGGAATGAGCTCTTTCTTCCACTACCTGTCAACCTCCTATCCTAACACTATATGTGAATCCAAACGCTGTCTTCCTCTCACTCTCCTTTCTATGCTTACAGAGAATTGAATCCAATAAGATTTGTTAATATTTGACTGCGTGGCAGCCATCACAGAGCACAGTGTTGGGCTTAGTCTTCTGCTTAGAGCAGAGGAAAAGACACGGATACAACTGGGTTTGGTGGAGCACACCTGTAATCCCAGCACTTGGGAGGCTGAGGCAGGAAGATCATTGCAAGTTCAAGGCCAGACTGGGCTACAAAGTGAGCTCAAGGCCAGCCTGAACTGCATAGTGAGACCCTGTATCAAAAAGACCAAAAAAAAAAGACCAAAAAAGACCAAAAAAAAAAAAAGATAAATACAATTGTATTCTAAGGCAGATATGGTGTCATCGACAAATTAAATGGGCATCTCCATGCATCAGGAACTGTGATAGACGCTGAACATAAGTATTTTGAAGATTAAGTTCCTCTCTTTGAGAAGCCCCCAACTAATTCTGTCGAAACACATAGAAATAACTATAATGATACATAATGAATGTCTTAAGAGAGTACAGTGCCGTAGGGAGGCTTTCGGGGAAGAGAATGTCCCCAGCATTCCTGGTAGCCCCATGGAGATCTACCACTTTGGCCCTGAACCTTCACATCATAAATGTAGGTCCCTTGAAGATTTACCTCTTCTTCTGCATGTCAGAAATTTTAATAATTCCTTGTACTTCAAATCACAGCAAGTCCTAATAATTAATTTAAAGGTACTTTGTGATCTTTCTACATTCTCTACATCCTGCACTTCTTTCTTGCTCAGAAGTTTTCTGGATCCCACAGTCCCACAGATTATCAAGTCATTCAATGTTTGTCTTTTTTTCCCAGCTCCTAACTGTGGGAAGAATGTGGTTAAGGCACAGCCTTGGAATTTCTTAAACATGTTCAGTCGCATTGTTGGGGGAAAACAAGTGGAAAAGGGTTCTCATCCATGGCAGGTGAGTCTTGGTTAGCATTCTCTGGAGGGTGGGCTGTGAGATCACAGGGAATCCTGTCCTGTGCCTGTTCTCTGTTCTGCCTACCTTTTCACCAACAGTATCATGAGTATGTACAATGATCTGAGTCCCACATGATACACATCATTTGAATTCCACAAAGTTTGTCCAGAAGAGTTACATGCATGGCTGATTTGTGTCACAAACTGGAAATGCCATCCCAAATTTTCTGCTCCTAAGACCAAAGTTCTACTTCTGGAAGTTAAAAGCTTTTAAACTGTACTATTTAAAATAATTTTGAGTCAATAAGTGTATTTAGAAATACACTTCATTTCTGTATAGTTAGAAAAAACCAGAGAATTCATATCCACAGATCCACTTTGTGTCAGGGTGTAAATTTTTCACTTATATATAGGGCCTCTCAGAGAACAGGCAATAGAGAATAGGGCTTCTTAGTAGCTAATGTTCTAAGGATTTTGCTTCAATTTAATTTCCTGGTCCTACTGTGTCATGGAAATGCCTTTGTGTTTGTGCCCTGAGCCCAAGGTGTTTGCGTTTATTGTCTTTGAAAATCTCCCAGTTGTCTTTACCTTGGGAACCGGTGTTGTAATCTAACTTCTTAAATTTGCAAGTAAAGCAATCCTTTATTTTTAGTTGTCTTGAGTTAATCAACTTTTAAGCCAAAAAATAAATGATGGGTTGAGTTCTGCTTGGTGGGTTGACTGAAGAACTCTGTCATTGTCATGAGGAACTGGTTAATTACTGGATTGTGCTGTCTGTTGATCAGCTGATTTCATGTTCAATTGGCCTATTAGTTAGGTCCAAAGTCTGTATTTAGATCACAGTAAGGGTGATCCACTGAATTTTATTACTTGCTTTTTGCTCTATTCTTAGCCTTTCTCTGTGTTATCTTTTATTTCAAGGAGGATGGGTCTTTTGTTGTTATTGTTTTGTTTTGTTTTATGGTGCTAGGAATCGGGGGAAGGGCCCCACAGATACTAAATCATGCAGTCTACCACTGAGCTACACGCATTTTTTTACTTGTCATTGAATAATTTTGGGTCCAAACATAGACTAGTCTCATAAGTACCTTTTGCTGTAATTCCAAAACTGTGAAGATATTCACGGAATGTACTTGCTTGTACATTGGAAGTCATTTTAGAATCAAATAAAGTATTGTGCAAAGGATGAACCAAAGATAGAAAGTGTTCTGGAGAGGCAGAATAAAGAATAAGCTTGAAGAAGTTATCGTTCAAATAGTTCATTAAACGTCTGAGGAAAGTGTAGGTCTAAACTATTTCTCCAGGAAGCTTGGGGAAGCGGATATGTGTTGAAAGGCTGTCTCACCTTGCATCTCCCCAGACCTCTTCAGCTGGTCTCTGCATTACTTTTTATTCCTTATTTTGTATTTGAAGATACTGTTAATGTTGTTAGACCCATAGATATGAGTCACTGGTCTTATAAAAAGAGTAAACACCAACATTTCTAATGGCCAACTCTACTGAAATGAATATGACTAATTATCTCAAACTGAAGCCCTGGTTTCGGGGCTGTTCTTCTTTCTGAGCTGTACTGCCTAGGTTTTACCCCTTCACAGTCCATGAGTTATGATAATTATGAGTAAAATATTTGGGTCTACTTTTCAGAATAAACTCAGTCACCAGCTTTTGAAGCATCCTAGGTATGGTACCCATTTAAGGTCTTTGTAATTCAGGTGTCTCTGAAAAGAAGGAAGAAGCACATCTGTGGAGGAACCATCATCTCTCCACAGTGGGTGATCACGGCCGCCCACTGTGTCGCGAAGAGGTAGGAAAGACCCAGCTCATTAGTGAAAATTGTACCCCTTCTCCCTCTGAGTCAGCAACAATAATTCTATTAAAATATGCGGGAGCATCCTGACTGCATGGCATAAGCAGGGTTCAATGAGACTGTCAGGTTTTACCCAACTCCATGAAGAGCCATATACATTCTTTGCAGAAATATGATATTTTATTCACTTAAAATGCTGAAGTTAATGAAGAATAATATCCAAGTGAGTGAAAAGATGGATTTTTGAACATTTTCTCTGGTTCTTATAAATTTCAGTGAACATTTATCTAATTCATTATATGTCTTAAGAAATAGGTGTATGGGGCTGGGGATATAGCTCAGTGGAATAAGTCCCTGCCTGGCAAGAGCAAGGTCCTGAGTTCAATCCCCAGTACCGCAAAAAAAAAAAAAAAAAAAAAAAAAGAACTAGATGTAATGTCTTAAATCCCTATGTACATGTGCCTTCTGGAACCTCAGGGTTATGGTTCTATCCCTGATAGTACAGAACTTGTATGAGATCTTTCACATTAAAGCTGCATGCTTATCGGGAATCATAAATCATTTCCAAAGGCTCTCCTGGCATTGAAGCTGCATCAGCCTCTTACCACCGCTGTGTAAACTCCCGTAAAGCTTTTAGAGCCCTGAGTTAAAATGTGTATACACACCTAATAATCAAAATAACGATGCAAAATGTTAAATGTATCATGTCATTGGCTCCATATGAAGCCACTCTTTAGGAGTTCTCACCTGTAACTAGGCATTTCTGCGTTTTTTTCTAATAACATTGAAATTATTCTCATTTTCTCCGCTAAACAGTCTTAAATACCACATTGTCCATCCGTATCATTTCAAGTTGACAAGTTCGTTAACCCTTTACAGCTATGCCCAGAAGCTCATTAAAAGCCCCTATTTTGCTGCTTCTTTATAGAAACTTTGCATCCACATTGAATGTCACTGCTGGAGAACATGACTTGAGCCAGACAGAACCAGGAGAGCAAACCCTCACCATCAAAACCATCATCATACACCCACAGTTCTCCACCAAAAAGCCAATGGAATATGACATCGCCCTTTTGAAGATGGATGGAACCTTCCAATTCAGTAAACATTTGAAGTGCACCCTGAATTACCTATCCCCTGTTCCCCATTAGTCCAGCCCACGTTATGTAGCATCTGACCAGTTCTGCGTTATGTACTTTGAGATAGTGATTTTGATTGGTGGGTTCCCTACCCTGAGATTTTGTTTGCTTGTGTTTTGGATTGAGTGGAATCAAGAGAGGGTGACTCCAGGAGATGCCAGGCAGATATATCATAACTCTTACAAGGTTTTGGGGGGTCTGCCCGATCACAATCGGTAAGTGATTTATGGTGGCCTCTTGTCCATGAATGGGACAAGCCCTTCCCTGGTCTTTTTTCTTCAGGCCAGTTTGTGGGGCCCATGTGTCTTCCAGAGCCAGGAGAACAATTTAAGGCTGGATTTATTTGTACTACTACAGGCTGGGGCCGCTTGACCGAAGGTAAGAAACCCTATGCTGCTTCCTCTTAATCAGAGATCAGAGTGTTGGTAAATCAGAGAACATAATTCTTAATTTACTTTTTTAAAAATACTGGGCAAATATTTAGAAAGATAGTGAATATCACACTGTACTTAAGAAATTCAGGTCTCACCAGGTGTGGTGGCACAGGCCTGTAATCTCAGCACTCGGGGAGGCTGAGGCAGAAGGATTGTTGTGAGTTTGAGGTCAGCCTGGGCTACAAAGCAAGTTCAAGGCCAGCCTGAACTGCATAGTAAGACCCTGTCTCAAAAAAGCAAAAAAACCAAACAAAACCCCCCAAAAACAAATTCAGGTCTTTCCAAAAGACACAAATCTGAAGTCAGTTGATGATAATGAATATGCCATCTTCAACTCAGAAGTGTTTTACCAGAAGTCCTGCCCCTGTGTTCCAGGTGGCAACTTTCCACAAGTCTTGCAGGAAGTGAACCTTCCTATTTTGACCCAGAAGCAGTGTGCAGCGGTTCTGTCAACTATAAAGAAGCCCTTCAGTGGGAAGACCTTTCTCTGCACAGGCTCCCCTGAGGGAGGGAGAGATGCATGTCAGGTGAGTGGGAACTGCAGATCTGCCCTCGGCTGTGTTGACACCCAAGGGTCAGATGCATAAGACTAACTCCAGGCAAAACGAAACTGGGAAGGAGCTTCATGATAAGCCAAAATGAGGGGACAGGTTAAACATTGTTTTCAGCAGGGAATGTGAATTCAGAGAAATTCACAAATAACAGAGTTACTGTCAAGAACAAGCTCGGGGCTCTCCCATTCTTAAAGAATTGCTGGCTCTCTCCTGTTTAGAGATTTCCAACTTGTGGATGTTGGAATCTTTACTTTTCCCGCACTCCTCCTGTGAATAAGACCTAAGCTCAATATTATCCCTGGGCAGGACTTCCGGGAGTCTGTAGCCTGAGACAAGCGAGTGGAAAAGTCTGCTGTTTTGATGAAAACCTAGGGTGACGGAGATACGGCCGGAACTGACAGGCTCCAGTGATATTCAAGGGTCATTTGAGAGTTGTCCTTGGCTGTCTTCCTTGTGCTTGCGCTGTGCGTCTCAATTACTAGAAGTGAACAAATGTCCTTGATCCTCATCTATCATCTTTGTGGGGGAAAAGTGAGCTCTTTGCAGCACAGGCACTGACAGTGATGGTAACAGAAGCTATTTCCTTCTGCAGGGAGACTCAGGAGGTTCACTCATATGCCGGAATAAGAAAGGAGGCTGGACACTAGCTGGTGTGACTTCTTGGGGTTTGGGCTGTGGTCGAGGCTGGAGAAACAACGGGCAGAAAAGAGAGCAAGGATCTCCTGGGATCTTCACAGATATTAGTAAAGTGCTACCCTGGATCCATGAACACATCCAAACTGGTAACGAAGTCATCATGCGAGGTTAAGAAGCAGCTATTCTGCTAGGATAGAGAGCACCGGGCATTTCAGGACCACAGAACCCAGACTTCCACTTCTGTTCCCAGGGTACCACATAAGGATCATAAAACTTACTGTCCAAAGCAACAGCAAACTATGACGTGTCATGCAGCACACAAAAATTCACGGAAAAATGAATCCATCTGTTGTAGATTTTGTCAATTTTGCCTTGAAATGAAATTATATCACCTGATAATATGTTTTACCACCTACTTCCTCACTACCCTAGCAAGATGCAGTACATATCAATCAACCAGGGGCCATTTTGCCATCTAGGCAGAGATGCTGGGAAACTTTTAGTTGCCACAAGTGGGAAGGAGATGCTGGCATCTGGTGGGAAGGAGCCATGGATGTGGCTAAACAAAGTACAATGTGCAGAACATACACACCTTGCTCCACATGTTAGTAATGCAAAGGTTGGGGATTCTTGGCATAGAGGCAGACACAGTTGGAAAGGGCCAGGCTCTACCCCAAACCTTCTACTAAACTGGTCAGGGAATAAATTACAGCATCTTTTCCATCCCAACTCACTTGTTTTTTTAACCCATGTCTTAGTGTCAAAAGGGTTTTCATCCTTTGCCAATGAGATGAATCTGGTAGGCACTTGAATTTGCTTTCAAGTGTGGGGCTCAATGCTAGGTATCTGAGGCATCCATTCCAGTTGTAGCCACTCCAGAAAGCTTTTTGTGGTTGTAGGCAAGTTATTTCTGTATCTCACCTCTGATCTTGTGTAACACAATCTCTGCCCGCTCTCTGTAATTTCCACGTGAATCACAGCTGTCTCTTAATCGGGCCATTCAATAAAGTAAGTAAAATCATCTCTGTAAAAAGCCAGGGCCCCTTTTCTATTTTGTCCATTTGTCCCTTCTCTTCTTTCTACGTGTCAGATTTTTGTTAGTTGTATACTGATGGTGCGTTTGAGTGGAAGAGATGTTACCTTCTTGAAATATCACTCAGGATACCACAAACTTTGAATCACCTTTCTTTTTCCTTCCCAGGGCATCAGAGAAAGAGCTCCAGGGGTAAGTATTATTTGCATTTACTAAACCCTCAACATGAATTAACATTTCCAAATATCAGGCCCCTTTACAATCATGTCATCCTTTACACACTTCCATACTGCCTAGGTACAAAACGACCAAGAGGGAGGTGCTGAGTTAATGGGAGAATAATGCAAGGTGGATTGGTAAAATTGTGTAGTAGTTCAAGAGTATATAGTACTCACCTCTGTGCTACATTGCAGCTCTGCCATGAATTTACCCTGTGACTTTTGGCATGCTCTTCCTTATCTCTGGACCTCAATTATCTCATTCATAAAGAAAATAAGTTGGACCAGAAGATCTCAGAGGTGTAGTTAGCTCAAATTTTAAATGGTTCTTTGAGTCTGTTGAACTCTCAGCAAAAAGTCAATGTAATAGTACTGTACTCCAAGAGCTTGCAATAGGGAGAAGCTGCATTTAGCTGAAAACAAACAAACAAATAAAGGGAGACTATGAATATAGATATTTTTTAAGTTGAACCTTGTCAGATGAATATTTAGTCAGGTGGAAATGAGGTATGGTAAAGAAAAGACGCCAGCTAAAGGAATATCCTCTCAGAAGACGAATATTAACAGTTAAAGAAGATGCAGAGTGTAATAGAGACCAGTATATTAGCCAATGTAATTTAAGTGTAGGATGTGTAATAGAAGCCATGAGGAAAAATAATAGAATTAAGATAATTTGAAATCAAATTATAGAAACTTCAAACATCAGTCAAAAAGTTTGGACTTTATTGAGTAATAGGAATTCAATTAACTAGATCCATAGTTTAGATGTATAATTTAATGACATTAAAATAGCAGGTAGGCATGGAGTTAATGGGAGAATAATTCAAGGTGGTTTGATGAAATTATGTAATAGTTCAAGAGATAAAAAAAATAAAGGTTTGAGCAAAGACAACGGCAAGAAAATGAAAAGGCAGAAATACAAAGGAGACAAATTACAACTTTATAGTCAATTTTAGGGATAGTAGTGAAAGAAAGGGAAAAAATCAACTTGATTCTTTTATAGTATCAAAGTTTTGAGCCTGAGAGACCCAGAAAGGGGCACCTGAAACCAAGAACACAAAAGTGGATAGCATTTTCCTGATCCAGAGGAATTACACTTGAAGCATGTTGAATCTCAAGAGAGATAGTTAGCAAACCATTGTACAATCTGTCTGAAGCTCAGAGAAGTAGAGATGATAGTTAAAGGTAGAAGTGATACTGGTCAGAGGGCTCATGTAGAAGGAGGAGATGAGAACTAAGGAGAGAACCAGGCAAAAGGCTGTATCTACAGAAGGAAGATACAGGGTCAGAGAAAGAGAAGAGTTACAAAGAAAAAAATCACAGAGTCTCAAGGTGAAGCAAACTCTAAAAACTCCCCCAAAAAAGATGCATTGTAAAAACCTAGGCAGAGAAAGATTCTATGAAGAATGGAAGCAGCTATCAAGAAGAACCAGAAGGTCCTAGTGTCCTCAACTTCTAGAAGCAGGGTTATGGTGGTGGCCATTACTGTCAGCCCTGATTCTGTGCTTTTCCCTCCCAGCCTCATGCACTGAGCAGGACGGTGCAGTCAGCCAGTCTGAGGGGGAGTTGCACTTCCTAGGAAGCACCTACCTGTATGATAACAGTGAGCAGTGAGTAACCCCCTCTGCCATCGTCCCTCAGACTCCCACCTCCAGCTTGGCTGTGCCCATTAACTTGACTGCGATAGTCACTTTCTGTCTAGAAGTGACACCCTCTCTGTGTGTCTGCCTGCAGAGTGTGTGTCTGGACCTTGTCGGTTCCAGAGAAAATGTACATGTTGCTCAATTTTTCCTGCTTGGATGTGGAGGCTTGTGGCCACAGTTATCTGGCAATGTATTCCTTAGAAGACAGACTTGTTGGTGAGTGAAATTTCACACCATCAAATGGAAAGCATGCTAAGTGGGTTTACAGATTACTGTGTGTTTATCATGAGTTGTCTGCAAATGCCACACTGCTCATCTCCAATTTTGAGACTCATTGGGAGTGGAGAGGAACAGATTCTGAGCTTGATGGCTGCAAGACCATGCAGAATTTCACTTTCTGTGCTCTGCTTCCCATCCAATCAGGTTTTCTAGACCTAAATCCCATTAAGAGTAAAATCTAAGTATATTGCTGGCTTCCTCAGGGCCCCACCCCAGGAAGAACCTAAGCTTGAAAACGACAATGCTTTATCAAGCTAAGAAGATACCAGTAGATAGCCAGAAGGAGGAAACAATTCTTACTTATATGAGAAGTCGAAGTAGAGTAGCTTTCTGTGGTTATCAACTGGAGTTACTTCATCTCCCCTGCAGACATTTGGCAATATCTTTTAAACACTTTTGGATGTCACAACAGGATAGTATATTTATGGTAGATGTCAGGATGCTACAAAAACCCTACTAAAAGCACAGAACATCCAATCGTGTCAGGTTCGAGTCACCCTGGTTTAGATGAATCTGAAATTTCATGACCAGTTCATTAATGGGTGCTGTTTGTTAGAATCTGAATAGTGAACCTTTTTTTTTTGTATTGCAGAAAAATTCTGTGGAGAAAACCTCGCTTCGTCTGTTCTTGTGGGCACCAATTATATAAGGCTTAAATTTCTCTCTGATGCCACAGATTATGCCGCTGGGTTTAACCTCACCTACAAAGCTCTTGAGCCAAAATACCTTCCTGGTAACATCATTTTCTTTTACCACATACTATCCAGGTCCTTTTTAGAAGTTTTGGTCCCATAGGAGTCAGGTGGGGTCCTTAGCAGAAAGCAGCACATACTGAGTAGAGCGTGGTCTCTCCTTCCAGGGCCGTCATAGCTTGTGTTAATCACGCACCCATGTGAACCAAGAGGTCTGAAGAGCTCTGGAAAATCAACGACCAGCCTCTTCCTTCCTGGTGGCTCTGTCTAAAATTTCAGTCTGCATCATTGATGGGGGACAAGAGGGAAGATTTCTCTTTCTTTGTTGGTGCCATTCTTTCTTTGCTTTTAGACTCTTTGTGTGTGTATGTGTTTCAGATTCAGGCTGTGGCTCCTTAACTGTCCTTTTTGAAGAAGCTGTCATCCAAAGTCTTCATTATCCTGAACACTACAGTGACATGATTAATTGTAACTGGGTTTTTCAAGCCCCAACACACCACATAATTAAGGTACTGACTTTGGTTAGCTTTACTTAGCTATGGTACTGTAGAGCCACAGAAGAGCTAATATAAGCACAATATGGGCGACGGTTTTTACCTGATTTATTTACGGGTATATTTTTAGCACTCAGTCCATAATGCACGATAAATCAAGCTCTCAAGATACACTTCAGTAATGAGTTGACCAAGTTTCACCTGCAACACGCCATACTGACCACTAGATGGCACTTGCACTCTAGTTCGTTTTAAGCAAAAAAGCAAAACTATTGCCTGAACCTTTGCACCTCGTGACTTGGATCTGTCTCCAGTCCCTTCTAGAAATAAGAAGGTCTTCCTCGTAAATTCAACTGCTAAAAACACCCAAGTAAGTAATGGCTAATAAAAGTCAATGACAACTGAGCCAAGTCATGTAGGCTTCCAAGCAAAGGAGACAATCCAAAGAGGAAGAGCAGAAAGCGGGTGGCCATCACTGGTTTAAGAGAGCTAAAAGGCATCGTTGGAGAGACTATGGGTCGGGGGGGGGGGGGCGGAATAAGACCGAAGCACAGAAACCTTAGATTGTCAGGTGCAGAGTTTCTTCCCCGTTCGGTCGGTAGTATTATTGCTCACGTGTTTCTTTGCCCGTTGGGACACTGGCGGACTTTTCAGGGGCCATTATGCAGTGGTTGAAGGTACAGCTGCAGACAGGATGAGGCATTTACTTAAAATAACAGTTGAAAAGCTAGGGAGTATGTGATGGAGAGAAAGGAGCAGAGGAAAAAGGAGGGGCGAAAAGAAACAGAGACAACCTCAAAGTTTTAATCTAGTCATCCATTGCTTAGTGACAAGGGTACATTCTGAGAAATGGGCGGTCATTAGGCTAATTCAACACTATGTGAACATCACAGAGTGGGATTACACAAACTAAGACAGCTACTATGTCACTCATTGATAATCATAGAGGACTACTGCTGGCATGTGGTCTGTTGACTAAACATCTTTATGAGGCACATGAGTGTACCTGAGGTGGAAAGGGAGCTGAGATGCAGAGGAAGACAGTACTCGTGCAGCCTTATGATGGCAGAGTGTTCAGCCTTTCATTTAAAGCACAGCACAAAACAACCAAAAAGATATGGCCAATTGTCTGGGTTTGCCACACCAAGTCAGCGGTTAAAGAGAGTGAGAGTTGAAAGTTCATTACTCAGTCCCCGCCCCTCAGAAAGTGGTAGAGTAATTGGACTGGACAGCTGAACAGCGGAGAGCACTTCGGCTGACAGCATCTGAAACAGCACGTGAAGTCATAAGTTAGGAGCAGAAAAAGACCCTACGAGTGTTACAAATGACGGGGAACAGTTTCCAAAAATTTCTGAAACAGGAGTCAAGGCAAAGTTTTCAGCAGAATTAAGGGAATGCTTGTTGTTTATAATAAAAGAGAAACATTCAGATATGAGAGGCGGAGGGAGGGTAACTCAGTGAGGGTCTTGTGAGGGGAGAGGGAGGGGGAAGAAGAAGAGGAGAGAGAGAGACATAGAGAGAGGGAGGGAGGGAGAGAGAGACTGAGACGGTTGTGGGAGGAAGAAAGGCGACATTTCCTGAAAACACGAGAGCTAAAAATGATTCAAAAACATGAACAAACAGGTGCTGGTGCTGTGCACCACCAAAATGATGTTCTCATACTCTGCCCATGACGGCGTCGTTCCTGCGGCACACACCCAACACAGTGATTTGGAAATGGCTGTCATAAATTATAACAATATGCGTAAACCTTGACTTGGAAAATCAGAAATGAGGTATACAACATAAGCTATTCAGAGAAGCAGCTGTAGCTACTAACTCCATGCAACTACCTGTGTGTCTAAGTTAGCATAACCTAAACTTAGTTGTTTCTGAAGATAATAGTCTCCAAAGAGTGCCTCTTCAGTCCCTTAGAGATGCCAAGGGGCCCCAATATTTGCACATTTTTCCCACCCTTGCTTTCAGCCTATGTTTTGGTAGCTTTGATATTCCAGAATGTTGAAGAACCTGTGATGTAGCGTCTTTTTTACTAAATTACTTAACTTTACTCCTGAATATTGCAGCATCTCACTGAAGGTCTTCCTCCAGGGCAAGTTGGACAGTCCCCCTTTCTTGGTTTAATTAAAACCTTTTCTTTCATGTTCACTCCGGCTGTAACTTTGAATCTTCTTAGCTGTCATTTCAGAGTCTGGAAATAGAAGAAAATGGAGACTGCACTTCTGACTATGTCACCGTGCACAGCGATGTAGAGAGAAAAAAGGAAATAGGTTCGTTTTTCCCAGAACTTGGGGCTGGGGAATATAGCTCAGTGGTATAAGCACCTGCCTGGCAAGTGCACGGTCCTGAGTTTGATTCCCAGTACAGGAAAAAAAAAAATCTTGCCTAGAACTTCAGTTTGAATTTGGGCCCAATCTTGAGACGAGTTTTCCTTCGTTGCCCTGCGCCAGCTCCATCCTCCCCATGGTCTCAGCGTCGTTCCTTCCCCTACCCCAGGGGCATTGGGTGGGAGAGAGATTCGAAGAACCACTGGAGCAGAAAAAGTGAAAGGGCTGCCAGCAGCTGGGAGTCAGAAGGGGAATGTCTCTTAGTGGCCTTTCAGTGGAAATGTTTGGCAAATGAAACAACTCAAATGTGGATGGGGCCAAACACATCTTTTTAAAAAGCAAACTGCCTGTGTATTTTGAAAACAAATTGTAACATTCATTAGAAAATTTATTTCCCAACAATTATCTAAAGGACTCTTTTATTTCCATTCTGTTCAATGCCTCGTCTCTCTGCTGGGCCCTTGACAACGTCTTGCCGGGACCGGGCTTCGCTCAGCTTGGCTGTGTGGCTTCGAGGTGCCCCCACCCATGCTGAGCCTCTCTGGGCTCATGCTCATCAACTTCCAGTCAGATGAAAACGGGACCTTCAGAGGCTTCCAGGCTGCAGTTTCCTTCATTCCGGCAACAGGTAAGAAGACAGAGCCACCAACTCTTCAGTTCCTGATTCTAAGCCTCCTAATAAAGGACAACAGGAGGCAGCGCTTACAGCCCAACATAGATACAGTTGATGGTCATTATTTGAAGTAATTATATCCTTGATGAGCCCTAAACAAGGAGGTACTGCACCAGCGCAAATCACACCTTTTTTCATCAATAAATCAGTACATAACTTTGTTTTATGTGTTGAAAAAACCCTAATTTGGTATGTAGTGTTGATTTCTTAATATTAAATCCACAGTGAAGAGCGGAGTAACTCATGTTTTAAATAACCTCATCTACCACCTAAGCTTATTTACATGTATTTCCTCTGTTGGGGACATTGTGGCCTCTTACACGTGGGGACACTAGGTGGCACTTTAGCACTATATTTGGGAGCCATGTTATACAGCCATGTTATACAGCAAGAGACAAAAAAGGGACATGCATAGACCACAAAGGGGGCTTTAATTTACATTTGTTTTTAGTTCAAAGCTGAAAATGAAGCAGAACATTGTTTTTCTTGTTCCATCTTGGCGGGGAATGTTCAAATGTTCTGTGAAAGCACCAGGAGTATTGCCTTGGGTTTACAAATAACTCTTAGTGAGTAGTTGAATCCACCTATCTGGAATCCACAAGGAACAAAGCAGTTTACATGTTTGGATTTTAATAGAAAAAGTCCTCTGAAACTCAGGACTTTCAGCATTACACGGGGGGAATACTGCATGCCTAATAAAAACAGAGTGAAGATTAAGTCAGATAAGATACACTTGGCCAGGAGTAAGTGAGCAACATATAACAAAGGAACAGAACACAAAATAGCTTCACCAGTCCCCAGGCACTGGACAATTGCACTGCTCGGATTTTCTCCAAGTTTTCACACCCATGATCTGCTTCCAAAGTTGTTCTTATCAGATATTAAGCAGCTGGTGAGGAGAAAGCTAAGTTGTACTTAAAATGTTCCACTTCTCAGTTAAGATACTGAGATGCTCCAGAATGCTAACAATGTCTCTATAATTCCTTCTCTGATATTCCCAACCCTGGTCTCCTTTGTGTGAGTGACTTGAATAATATTATGTTTAAACCCAGATTTAAATATCTCCATGTCAGAGGACGAACCAGTCTTTGTGGAGCCATGGATTGTGCCACCTGGAGAGATTAATCATTCTGGTAAGCTGTTTGGGGCGGGGTGTGACTAAATGGTACACCTAGGGCGTGTGATACAGGGTTCAATCAGAGGAGTGGGTGTGATAGGTTAAGCACCTTCCCCCAAAATGTGTTAAAGTCCTTCAGTACCACTACATGTGACCTCATTTGGAGACAGAGTCTTTATAAAAATAATCAAGTTAAAATGAGGTCATTAGTGTAGTCCCTTATCCAGAGTGATGTGTGTCTTTATGCAAAGGAGGAATGTGAAGACGGAGGTAGAAACAGGGTGACCCATCATCTACAAGCACCAGCAAGAACACCAGCAATTGCCCATGAACCACCAGGACTAGGGGAGAGGCATGGAACAGCTTCTCCATCTCAGCTCTTACACAAAGCCAACCTACCGACATTGTGATCAAGACCTGTTTCCTCCAGAACTGCGAAACAATAAATTTCTGTTGTGTTAAGCCACCAAGTTTGTGTTGCTTTATTACAGTAATCTGAGCAAATGAATATGCTAGACTTGGGTGATACAATTAGAAGGACTCATCAAGCAAATACACCCACAGGCCACGCCATCAAAAGGAGAAAAACCAGGAATACTGGGTTCCATAGTCATGGGCTGGAGTTGTTCTCCTTGGGCAGGAAGAATTCTTTCTCTCCTTTAAGGAACTTCAGTCTTGCTGTTCAAAGCCTTCCATGGAGTTAGGTCAGGCCCACTCATGTTGCCAGGATGATCTTCCTTACCTAAAGGCAGCTGATTCAAGACTTGAATTACATCTGCAAAATTCCTTCTCAGCAACACCTACATTCTTGTTTGACTGAATACCTGTAGGCAATAACTTAGCCAGGTCGACATGTCAAAAGAGCCATGACAAAGCAGCATAGCATGTGATTGTTGTGCCTTCTGCTCAAAGCAACACTGAAACATTTCATTTCTCAAGAAGGAGAAGTCCCTCCTTAGGTAACTCATTCAGTGGGGATAGCTATGCTGTGTGCCAAACTGTGGTATGACTCACGAGGTCCTTCTGCTGAACACTAGTAAGTATCTCATATATTTTAATGCCAATGAACATTGAGAAGGGCTGGGCTTTTCATTTTCCTTGTTTTCTCTATGACATCACTGACGTGTGTGTGGAACATCCTGGTCCCTGCAGAAGATATGGTAGTGAGGGGAACAGGCAGAAGATGGAGATGGGAAATTTTCTAGTTTGTCATTTTAATAGTTTATCAAATTTATGTTTATTTTTATAAACTTTCAGGCACATTGAATACAATAATACAGTGTGGAGAGCAAATATTTCTTTCAGTAAGAAGGGTTCAGAGGAGTCTGAATCTTTTTGTTGGTGCTTCTTTGACAACGACTTCATCATGCTTAGATGTCGCAGGTAAAGTGCGTGACTACAGTGTATTTCCTTCTCTTGGTCATCAGAGGGCACCTTCAGTACACTCTCTTTTTTAATGACACTAAACCAAGCCAATAGTTTCCAAGAAATCTCATTAAAACACTCAATAAGACAGTCACCATTTTATTCCCAGTGCCTACCACAATGACCAGAACAAAGTAGCTATCAAATAAATATCTGGTGAATAAAATAATCCACAAATATGTCTTGAAGTCAGATTGCAATAACAGACTTTCCTGATTTTTCTCTCACTTACCTCGTACTTTGTTTGTAAGCTTCTTCCTTGATATAAATATCATGAAAAGTTAACAAGGACAAGAAAAAGAGTTTACACATGCAGTATTTTAACTCCTTCACCTACTCAGGGGAGTCAGAGCCTCAACATTACCTTGTAAAATCAGGTGTGATGGTGGTGCACATGTATACTCCCAGCTACCCAGAAGGCTAAGGTAGAAGGATGGCAAGTTCAAAGCCAGCCTGGGCGACTTAGACCCTGTCTCACAATAAAAGATTTTTTTAAGTTTAAAAATCTGATGATGTAGCGCAGTGGTAGGGGTGGGTTGGATCCCCAGGACAGACAGAAAGACAGACAGACAGACAGACAGACAGATGATAAGCTGAGAGTATAGTTCAGTGCTCCCTGAGTTGAATTCCTGGTGCAACAACCGATTACCTCTCAGCAGAATACTTTCTAATGGGTGAAGATGGACAGGTGGGTACAACATATATTATAGGTATTGGGTCTGAAGTAGACAGAGCAAATAAAGAGGCCAAAGTTACAGGTGAGTTGATATTTTACTCCTGGGTGAGACATCCACTCCCAGTAATGGGTAAATTTTTTCTTTTTAGAACACAACGGATATTTCTCATCATTCTCAGGGGTGGGGTGGAGCGTCCTACAAAGGGAGGTCACTAGAGACTGTTATCTGGGCTTTGCAGTAAGGAGGATCCATCGATGATATTTGCTTTGGTCCCAGCCCAGATGGCCTCTATAGAGTTACTGCCCCCACCCCTTCACTTCAACCCCCACCACCTTGTTTGATTTCCTTCTTGATTATGGGAGGGAAGAAGGCCACACCCAGCTCCTGGCCACGGCAGGCCAGCCTGCAAAGGGCCACTGAACATCTGTGTGGAAGGACCATCACCCCAAAGACCCGGGAGGGCACCACTGCTCCTCGCTTCTCTGGTAAGCAAGGACACCCGGGGAGTGCAAAGCAGTGGGCTGACAATCCCGAGGCTTGACCCTAACCCCTCAGCTGCCCCCTGCCCTATCCATGAAGGCCCGCCGCGGGCCACCACCGGCCGCAGCACTCTTCACCGCCCTGAGTCTCCATGGGCGCCCCAAGTGCTCTGGGCAGCCCCACCACATCACACTGTGCATTGCACTGCGGTTCAACACAGTGTGGGCTGTCGGATAGAGACCTTTGTTTTATCGTACCTTCTTTCCTAGGATTTTTAAAATTATAAATTAATACCGAATTTGTGAAATATGTTTTAGCGTTTATTGAAAGAATAAATGGTGGGCAACTACACGAAATCCATACTAAATGTATTTTCTAATATTCCTTAACCCTGAACTGATGCCACTTGGATGTGCTATAGCAGCTGCCCATTGGAAATGGAAAGGAGCAAAACCCTTAGTAACCAAACTCAGTTAAAACCCTTAACAAAGGAACTCCAGTTAAAGACATCTACCTCTTGGTAGGTGACCAATCTCTTGGTCCTCCCAGAAGAGTCCTGACTGTCTTCCATAAAAGACATGCGCAGGCCTCCTCATCATGTCCTTGCCTAAAGCTAAAGGCCTTCTGCGGGCCAGAGGACAGGTGTCTTTGGGAACTAACTGTAAACATGTAATGTTAAACTCCGTGTAGAAGCTCCAGGAAGATCTATAAGGCGCCACCTAGTCCAGGAGAAAGACACTCCTTAGATAATCACATTTGCTGCTTACACTCTTTTTTCCATGTCACCAAGCCAGCAAAAAAAAAAAAAAAAAACCCAACCCATCTCTCATCCCTCCCCCAATCTTTCACCCTGAATGCGTAATTCCTCTCTTGGAAATCCTGCCTCTGTCTTCCCTGGCAACAGACCTTGGTCTCAGTGAGACCATCTTTCTACACTCCTTGTCTATCGGTAAATTCTTTTACTGCCCTCTCCACCAGTGCTCTGGACCCTGTCTCATAGGGCACATTAATCTTCCAATGTACTTCCAGGTTCTGCCCACTGAGACTTACCTTGGAGTTTTGCACAAGCATTCATAGTTTAAACTGAGTTACAGTAGAAATTGTCAAAGTATGTTCTGGAGACACATGGGGATCTCACAGATCCTTTTACAGGGTCTTCAAGGTCTAAACTCTCCTCCTATCAGTCCTAAGCACTATTATCTTTTCTTATTCGCATCCTCTTGAGAATGTACAATTGTTTTCCAGAGCTCAGTGCCATGTGCTATCTCAACAGACAGAATGTAGAAACCAGACAGGAAAATTCACCTGTGTTCTACTTTGCCAGGCATTAAAGTTTTACAAAAATGTAAAACAAGGGCTGGAGGTACAGCTCAGTGGGCTAAGTGCTTGCCGCTGAGCACTAGGGCCCTGAGTTCGATCCCCGGTCCCGGAAAAAAAAAAAAAAAAAAAAAAAAGGGGAACCATCGGATGGTTCCTTCTTTAAAAAAAAAAAAAAATGTAAAACAATACCAGTCTTATTAAAATTTGTGTTTTGGAAAACGTTGTTTGCATAAAAAAATGTCACTTACCTGGAATACCTAATACTTTTATTATAACTATCCTAATAAATAAACAAGTGAAAAACTTTCAAATTCTTAATTTTTAATATAACAATAATAAATATTGATAAATATTAATAAATATTGATAAATATAACAAAAGCCTCTTGGGACTTGGGTAAGTTTTCAAAGTATAAAGTTCTCGTGAAAAAAGCTTTAAAATTGTTTATTCTGCTTTTTTTCAGACTTCCATGTCTGTATTTTCATGAAAAGAGCTGCACACAATTCACAACCTAAAAATAGTAAATAATATATTATATCATTGGTATGTATGTGAAGAATACATTGAAGTAGGATAGAAGAAATAAAAATAGAAAGAGAGAAGGAAAATTGGAATTTTAAAATTATATTTTTAAGAAAAGCTGCAGCTTCAGGACTCAAAAGTTACTCAAGCCATTTTCCCTTCCAGGAAACTAGCTCAAGAATAAATAAATGATACATGGATAGATGAATGGTAGATACATAGATAGTCCTGGGATTTTTTTTTTAATTTAAAAGTTTAATGGTTCACAAATTTGTTATTCCATTTAGATTCTATTGTGCAGATATCAAAAATAGTCTATTTTTAAATATTATTTATAGTGTTTTGGAAAAAAAAGATATTTATTTATTTCATTTTAAAAACAAAAGAATGGAAACATCAACAACCAGACATAGACCAGAATAACTCAAAAGCAATAAAGGAAATACATAATTACAGAGAAGATGGTAGGGAATTAACAATGGTTGCTGTATTACATAACGTTATCTTGAAGTTGGTTACTCAGTTGTACACATAAAGGCATGTAGGATTGATCAGTCAGTTTTCTCCACCCTCATCTCAGTTGTTCCCCCACCCAAGCAGTCGTCTTCCCTCAGATAATAACTGTATGTTTTGGTGTATTTACTCCCTCGGGCTCTCACACTGGGAAGGCACACGGCTGCTTCAAATTATGCTGTAACAAACATGGGTGCACAAAACTTACTATGGCACTAGGTGGAAAAGCACCCATCCTCAAAGATTGTACATAGGCAGGGACCAAGGCACACTATGGTCAGCACCCCATTGACAAGCCCTTGAGACCCTCAGGGGTCCGGTTAAGTCTGAGGGGTCGCCCTTGTGAACCACCAGTGCCAATGAGGCACTCCCAGGGGCCCAGTCAAGTCCACAGGGTCATCCTCATGAACCACCAGGCTCTGCCCTGACAAGGCGCACCCAGGACCCACATGAGTCCATGAGGTCTCCCCCGCAGACCGCTGGGCTCTGCCCTGATGAAGCACTCCCGGGGCCTGGTCGAGGCCGCGGGGTCTGGACCACCAGGCTCTGGTCCTGGGATCTTAAAGACACAATAAGCCTATAAATTGGGCTCTGTGCTGTGCTTTTCACCTATAAATTGCACTTCCTCCTGAAGACCTCCAGCTTTAAGGAAGCAACAATATTAATGCGCAGCATTCTCAACTTCAAACACATGCAAATGCTTTGCAGTCTCACACAGCCTGCCAGAAGAGTAACCTGACAGACAGTAAGAATGCACATCTTAGACCACCCATCTTGAAGACAGCCCTGAGACCTCATAAATACACCCATGTCTGGATCATAATGCACCTCCCTCTCTCTCTGTCTCCCACAACACATTCTATTTCGCTGAGTGGTACTTTCAAATTTCTGCCTAATAAAACCACATATGCCTTTTACTGACGTCCTGAAAGTTCTTTTAGTAGCACAGGGGTCAGCAACCCTGCAATTTAATTTTATGAATAGGTTCATTATCTCAGCCATAACCTCCTTAGACCCCTCTCCAATGGCAAATATATTGTATTATTGGTATATATTATATAATATATAAACAATAACAATGATGTCATGTAGTTACGTAGACTATAACCTCTATTCCTTGAAGGCCTGAAAATAACATCTTAATATCTATCTTTCATAGTTATTAATTTTTAGGTTTAAAAATGCTATTCTTGGTGGGCATAGTGGTACATTCCTGGGATTCAGCACCCTGGAAGCTGAGGCAGGAGGATCACTGTAAGTTTGAGGTCAGCCTGCACCACCCAATGAGTTCAGGCAAGCCTGCACTACAAAGCAAAAACCTATCTAAAAATAAAATGTTATTTTTCAGACAATTTAGATATTTATAATTTCCTAATAATAGTTATACCATTCAGATTTTTCTATTCATTGCCTTGAGTTGTATAAAAATATTCTCTGATAATTAATCCCTTCTGATTTTGAGATCTTTTTTATGTTCCCAATTTTCTCTATGTTAAAAACCTTTTTTAAAAAAGTAAGGCTAGCTAGTAATTTGTCATTTTGTTAACAGCCAGTCCTTGCTTTAATGATAATAAAAACTAAAACGAATGTTGTTAGGTTTTCAGTGCAGAAAAGAACCAAACAGAGAGAAAAAGAAGGCCTTTACTCCAGACACGGAGGGCACAGCACAGCGTGCCATACCGGACTCCTCTGGGACTGAACAAGGGGGCTGGGGGTTATAAAGAATCTGGCTAGGGGCAGAGCTTAAGGGGCGGGCTTAGTGACGTATTAGGAGCTGATTGGGGATTTCTTCCAGCGTGTGGGAAGGGCAAGAGGAGGTTGTACTCCCGGTTGAGGGGAGGAGAAAGGAGAGTCATCCTTGGGAAGAAAAATTGTTGTTTTGGGCTTCAGCCAAGGTAGACCACCACCACCATAATAATTCAGCAATTCATACCCGGGGCAGGAACCCATCAACTGTGACAATATGAATTTGAGATAAAAGCTTTAATTAGTGAGTGAGGGAAAAGACAGGAAAAGGAATCGGAAGAGGCTGCATACTCTGAGGAGGAGGCTCAGACTGGCCTCCCCGCAAAGAAAAGGGCTCCGGTTGTACGGGGCGTTGCGATGGGCTGGGCCTGGTTGATCCTTATCTCGGTCCTGGTTTCCTGCAGCTCTCCAGTTCTCCTGGCTTGAAGAGCAGTTCATTTCCCACAAAATGATTATTTTGCTTGGGCCAGTTTCAGTCTTATGAGGGTTTGCTGGAATTCAAGGACCCTAACAATGGCTGGGGACTTCGAGGCCTCGCTCCAGGGAGCAGGTCTGGAACTGGAGCTGCAACTTGTAATACCTGACAATCGGATGTCCCTGTGAAGCCTGAAAAATTATTTCAATGACTTCTACCTTGGTGCCCTTGAAGAGGGATGAAACAGACCAAGTAAATTCAGGGACAGTGAACCTCGTCCTGTCCGTTTTTCCTAAATGATTAACGGACCTATTTCCAAAGCTCCCGGCATCTCTTGGTCTCCAAACCACTCGTACATCTTAACACAACTTCCCTGTTCTTTCTCACACTTCTTTCTCGGGTGTGAAAAAGCAAGGATACTTGTCCTCGTGTTCAAAATAAGCAAAGAGAGGGCTGGGGATATAGCTCAGTGGAATAAGCACTTGCCTAGCAAGCTCAGGGTCCTGAGTTTGATCCCCAGTACCGCCAAAAAAAAAAAAAAAAAAAAAAGAATTAATTGACAAATTGAGCAGAGTAGCTGGATGCAAAGTCAACACCCAAAAATCAATAGCATTCCTGTACACAAACAACAAAATAAGCAGAGAGAAGGAAACGGGAGTGGGGCTTATAAACTGACAAAGTGACTCAGAGTTACACAACTTTAAAGTGAGATAGATCTTGCATTAGATTCAGTTTAAACAGAGATCTCTCCACTGTCCCCAGCTAACTGTTGCGGAGCATGGGACACTCGTTCCCCACCGCTCTGCCCTTCCCTGTCTTTCTGCTTATCAACCATCAATTGGCTTGAGTCTTCCACCCTCTCACATGGTCCTGTGCAAATCTGCCCTGAGCACTGACCTCTTGTCAGACTCTCTGCCAAGCCCAGGAGAGAAAAATCAACAAAGCCCAGTTTCTGATTTCTAGCATCAAGTTGGATATTGGAGCGCAACTGCCCGCAGTCCCTGGTGATAAATACTGCAGCTGATGGAAGAAATGAGTTCAGGGTGTGACTAGCCTACGAATCGGTGAAGGCCCCATTAAGAGTTAGACATTTAGGGTGGGTCTTTTTTATTTATTTATTTATTTATTTTGTCTGTTTGAGACCGGGTCTCACTATGCAGTTCAGGCTGGCCTAGAGTTCACTTTGTGGCCCAGGCTGGTCTCAAACTTGCAACAATCTGCCTGCCTCAGCCTCCCAAGTGCTGGTATTGCAGCCTTTTTTTTTTTTTAAACAGCAGAATATACTTATCAAGGGAAAAAAAGCTTCTGTCCAAGACAGGGACAGGAGTGGGTTGCCAAGGACCTTGCCCTTCCCAGGGACTTTTAAAACCACAAGGTGAGGCAGGTCCAAATAGGAGGAAAATGGGAAATTACAAGGTGGGCATGAGGTGGGACAAAACCATGGTCAGCCAATAAGATTACAAGTACAATTGTTCAGGTAAAATTGATTACACTAGGATCAAACAGGGAAGCCAGTCACATAGCAAGTGGGCGTGAACACAGAACAGGGGCTTAACGGAGATGAGGGAGGAGAGAATTTGAATTTTCAAGCAAGCCACCATAGGTATAATAGAGTAATAATTGGGAAAGTAACATAAGGTAAATTAGCATTCACAGATAATTCCCTTCTATGTTCTATATAATCTTGTAGTTCCTTAATCATCTATGTGTCCACAAAATTAAGGATAGCTTTATGGATTACAGCATCCAGTGCTAAAGCCATGATTTCTTCTATATAATTAGCAAATTCCTTTGGGGTATATGTGTTAACTAATGAGATGATGACATGTAATACAGCACCTACTGTATACCCTACTGTTTTCTGTATAGTTTTATATTTTCTGAACTGTCTATAGGATATTCTGATTTGTATTTGTATTCTCTTGTCTAGAAAAAAAAAGATAGATAGAAAAGGGAATAAAACTGCTCAGAAGGAAAGAATGACTGGGATGAGGGAAGGGAGAAAGTAAAGAACAAAAGGAAAAAATACATTAATTTCTATTGCTTTCTTGAAAGGAACATTTGCTATTTAATTGTCTGATCATCCTTACACGTCTGCATTTGTTTTTTAGAGTAACCAATATGAAGGTGGTGGTACACAGTATGGCAGTCTTTGCTGATTTCTTTTCACCTCATCTGGGGTTCTGTACAGTTTTTATTGTTTTTATGTGGTTTTGTTTATGCCTGTGTTTGTTAATGTGTTTTGGTTCTTTTATCTCTAAAAATAAAATTTTTAAAAAAACAGAACAGGGGCTTTTCCTATAGAGGGCTGGGCTAGTGACTCTTCCTGGCTTTTTTATGGTGATTGCTACATATTTAAAACATTGGTCCCTGATGTCCACCCCTAGGAAGGTGTGTGGGTGCATTTGTTTCGTCCTTTGACTTGGGGTCTGGCCCACAGCAAATACATGTCCATTCACAAGTTATCTTGTCTTTCATGTTGGCTCCTTCGATGGCCTGGCTCTATCTGACTGCCTATAATATTTCTATCTAACTCAGCTGTCTATGACATTCTCCCCTCTGAAGAAGTGACCCGAGCTGCTGTAAGGGAGTAACAGGCGATGACTACTCTGGCTTCTTCAGGCTGAAAGGGGTCATAGTTGTTGACCAGCAGTCAGAGATGCTCTCCAGAGGGCCTGTCTAAAGGCCCTTGATACACACCAGGCATTTTCATCCTGGGTAGGCATATAGTTTTACACCCAAAAGGTATGGACTGTCCCTGAACCCTTGGGGAAGGACAGTCCATGTCAGTTGCAAGGCCTCGTTATGAAGATCTTCAAAAGCAAAGAGAAACTGGGAATCTCTACACAAGGGTCTTGTGGGGACCTCCAAAATGATACAGGTAAATAGAAACTCCCAACCTGAACAATATCTGGGATGAGTTCGAGTTCTCTAAAATTGAAGAATGAGTTTTAGGAACAATTGAGGTTAAGAGCAGAATATATTTACTGAGGGAAAGAAAGCTTCTGTCCAAAAGAGGGACAGACGGAGGCTAAGTGGGTTGCCTATGTGGGCCTTAAAAGCCTCAGCTTTGTTTCGTTTTCATGCAGAGAATAAAGGACATGTAGAGGACCTGGCATGAGCAAAGACGGGAACACATAAGCAGAGGTGTATTCAGACAGAGCGAGCAGGTCTGCTTTGGCTTTGGAACAAAGGTTATTTAAAAATACAGCCTGAGGCCCAGTTATAAAGGGCCTTATTTTAGTGCTAAGGATGTTGACTCTATCTTCTAGGCAAGTGGTGGGAAATATTTTAGTTTGAATGCAGAGGAGGAAAAACACTGATCTGCACTAGAGAAAAATAAAACTGGCAGAAGTCAAAAGGCTGGATGGAAAGAGGGAGAGAAGAGAGGCAGGAAACAGTTGAGATGGATAGAGTCCAAATAAAACATGAGAACTACAGAATGATAATGAAGAAGTAGCTTCAAAACATATTTCTTTCACAAAATCTACCAGATTTGGTGACCAGTTCGGTATGAAAATGGAGGAAAGAGAAAATCTCCTTCCAAAAAGTTTGATTACAGGTACTGAACTCAAGTGAATGTATAGATTAAAACCTGATAATAACAGTTATCATTTACTATTTACTTTTGGTCAATATGTGCGTTATCTCCCTGTTATGATTTGTATCTAGATGCTCACAGTGCTCCTGGGGGCTGGGGAGTCTCACCTGAGAGTTAAACAGTGTCTGAGTTGGAGCTGCTGTGACATCTAGACTCTTTAAGAACCCCAGAGACATACTATAGACCATTCAAAGAACTTCTTTGGAGAATGGTATGGTACTTCATAAAAGAGCTTTCTGTTAACTTTCGTATACATGCTAGTCCCAATAGGAATAAAGGGAAAGGTCTTTTTTTGTATTTTCAGCATTTTACTGTCCTTTACTATTGCTCCTGGAACTGAATCACTGTTGGCAGCAGCATGAGGCTGGGTAGGGTACTTGTTGTCCTCCAATGAGGTCTATCATTCTGTTGTGGAAAGTAAACTATAGTCAACAAATCTTACATCCTTAATTGCTTTTCAATCATCACCACAGGTTTTTTATGTTTCTATAATGTAGTGTGTGTGTGTGTGTGTGTGTGTGTGTGTGTGTGAGAGAGAGAGAGAGAGAGAGAGAGAGAGAGAGAGAGAGAGAATGTATGGGGGGGTTACTGGGGTTTGAACCCAAGGTCTTCACCCTGAGCTATGTCTCCAGCTCTTTTTTATTTTACTTTTTCTTAGTTTGAGACAGAGTCTCACTAAGTCTCTAGGTGGCCCAG